>JANHFR010008472.1:5565-19923 GCA_032468015.1 Mimophis mahfalensis | reverse complement strand
TCTTGGGAACCGGTGAGAACCGGTAGGATACCACCTCTGTCTATAACCCACACACCACTATTGCAAACTAGAGATACTTATCTGTAGGTAGGGGAGGGCCTTCTCTGTGGCTGCCCTGGCTCTCTGGAACCAACTGCTTCCTGAGGTCCAGACCGCCACCACCCTGTTGGCCTTCTGGAAAGCAGTAAAAACTTGGCTTTTGCAGCAGGCTTGGGGCCATTGATCCCGTCATTTGATTTACGGGATCCGGCCTAATTGGTATGCATGAGTTTTTAATTGTTTTTAACTTTTTAACTTCATTTTATATTGCTCATGCTGTCTGTGCTGTGAGCTGCCCAGAGTCCCTCAGGAATTGGGTGGCATACAAATATGAATAAATAAAAAAATAAAAAAAGTAAAAAAAAAATTGCCTCAAACAACCCATCAGGCAACTCACTGAATTAGCATACAGTATAATTACAATCATTGCTAACTCATGGGCTTCTTAAACTAACACAGTCTTAAAGATGTATTTTACCTTTACAGTAAACTAGCATACATGGCTTACTTTACCTGACACAACCAGTTAGGAGATTAATCAATATTCTAACAAACAAGGGACTTTATCATTCATCCAGATGAATTATACTTGGATGGATGAATTATATTTGGATTCTGGGTGTCAGCAAATGTGAGAATGGCAGGGAGGGTGAACACAAGCCTGGCCAGTTTCTACAACTTGTGCAATCATGGAAAGTGAAGCTTACATCCAATTATCTTCCTCTGCCAGTGTAGTATTTATTTGGAGAAGCAAAAGTCATGCCACTCACTTCCTCGACAGGCAAGCATTCCTGGTAGTGCAAAGAGTAAAATGCCTAAACTCATGCTCTTAGATTCCCCAGGTTGAGGCTGTAAGTACTTTATAGATGATTAGCATTGCTTGCAGTTTCCTGGTTTGTTTTTGTGCCTTGCAGAAGCCTGTAACCAGTCCATGGGGGTATAAGAAGAGCTGTTAAACAGAAGGGAAACAAGGCAGAAATTGGCCAATTAGCTAGCCTGCTAAACTGACATGGAGCCTCCTTTGCTGTCTTGGGGACCTACTCATTCAACTGATTAGGAAAACTGAAGTAAGGATCTTACCTTGTGACTACATAGGAGGATTGTGATAGCAATAATGTCAATAAAGTAGAATACAAAATTTCTCAGTTCAGAAAGTCATGTTGTAGTGTGAGCTCAGCACAGAGCTCTTCAGATGTAGGTTCAATCATAAATTCTCTTGTCACAGTAAAATGTAAATTATGCCCTTTTGTGTTTTCTCATGCAATCAAGCTAAAAGTGATATCCAAACAAGGGTTATGGCTTTACAAGTAACTGCTACACTGGTCAACTAATTTCAATCAAGGACAGTTTTTCATCTTTTATCCCGCCCTCTCAGATATACCAAGTCATTGTTGTGAATACTTTAAAAGTATTTTTATACCAGACCTTTTCATATGAAAACTTATAGACTTCTTTCAACTGAGTTGCTAACAGAGACTGAGCAAGGCATGTCAGTCGCCTTATTTTTAAGTACAGGTAGTCCTCGACTTACAACCACAATTGAGCCCAGAACTTTGGTTGCTAAGTGAGACATTTGTTAAGAGAGTTTTGCCCCATTTTATGACTTTTCTTGCTGCAGTGGTTAAGTGAATAACTGCAGTTAATTCAGTTTAACAACCAAGTTAGTAACCTGGTTGTTAAAGTGAATCTGGCTTCCCCATTGACTTTGCTTGTCAGAAGGTCACAAAATGTGATCACATGACTTTGGCACACAGCAATGGTCATAAGCATGAACCAGTTGCCAAGCATCTAAATTTTGATCACATAATCATGGGGATGCTGTAAAGGTTGTAAGAGTGTAAGAGTGAAAGTAACCTTTTCCTAAGTAACTTTTTCAAGTGCTATTGAAACTTTGAACAGCCACTAAATGAACTGTTGTAAATCGAGGACTACCTGTATTTTACTATTAGCTTTAAAAGTTACAGAGAAATCCTATACACATAAAGAGAGATAGCATCTGCTTGTGTCTGAATAACGGATTACATATTTTTTATTTTCTTAACTTTTTTTTAAAGTCGTCTTTCCTAAGAAATTCAGGTTAGGAATATATTGGAAGATTAGTGTCTGGGGTCTTTTGGTATTATTTTATTATTTTGCAGGATATTGTAAATGAAGCATGTGGTGGATATTTATGTTCCTAGTATCAGGAGAGGTGGATAAGATATTAAATTGGAATAATGCCAGAGTGCAAGAGAAGGTCTGAAAATGCAATATATGGAGTATTGACTCAGAAATAAGAGAAATTTCCTTTCCATGCAGTGTTGTGAAAGGACCATTTACTCTTGCTCAAATTCCCTTTTTCAATCTACATAATAAGGATATCAGCAAAATTCAGTATTATATATTAGAATAAGTGCTGCATGAGGCCTCATCTGAGGCTCATAGGACTGTAGCCTCAATAAACCCAGCTGCTTTGGATGTGCTTTGGTTTTTTTAACTTATGGAAGACCAATAAAATATGAGTGCCCTAAGTACCTTATACTGAATGAATGAACCTGAGTTTGTCGTGTAAAACGTGCTTACTAGAAATATACTTCCGGTAGTATGAAGCCTTTCATTTTAGTTTGTAAAATCTCTTTGGCAGCAATGTGATATACTGTAAGAATAAACAAAACATATCTTTTCCTATCGTTGTTTTTTCCTCCCATAGTAGACGTTTGAGCAAGCTGATCAGGCAGTCATCAAGTTTGGCCTCTGGATAATCTCTGTTTTAACTATTTACGTAAAGTAGTTATTTATATATCACATTTAGAAGCATCACATTTTTTTCACCTTTTAACTTATTCCTTTGTAGTTAATCCCTATATACAAGAGATCCCTAACATGGCATTCATGGGTTCCACTACAGCTGTGGATATTGCCTCCTTTTGCCTGAATCATCCTAACTCATTCATTGTTATCATTTTCTTTTGATTTAAAGGAGATAAATGAAAAATAAATCTCCTGCAGAACAATGCATCAGTACCAAATATTACCAAGCTCCATGCTGGACATTTTTAGTCGATGTAGCTATAAACATACTTTAAATATGACAGTTGAACATACATACACACACACACACACACACACACACACACACATACACACATACCAAATAAATAAATAAATAAGCAAACAAACAAACAAATAAATAAAGGAACTTTGAGAGAATTGGTCTGCTCAGTCATGCAGACCTATTAGTCACTCCCAATTTGGATTATTGTTAATAAGCTCCACCTGGAGCTGTCTTTGAAAAGGATTTGGAAGCTTCAGGTGGTGCAAAATGCAGCAGTATGGCCAATTACAGGTGCAGGTCATTTGGCACATGTGGCAACACTGCTCTGGGAGCTGCAATTGGTTTGTATGCTTCCAGGTGCAATTTAGGGTGCTGGTTTAAAACCTTTCATGGCTTTGACCCAAGTTACTTAAGAGAATGTTTTTTAGATCCAGCAGGAGAGCATGAGCTGAGTCCTGTCCTCTGGAGAATTCCATGTACTGGGACCCAGGAATGGACTCTTTTCTAGCATGGCAACTGCCCTCTGGAACAGCATCCCTCCTGAATTAAATTTATATCACCCTTGCTGGCCTTTGAAAACCTGGTTTACTTTCCATCCTGAGGCCCTGGCAGTATTGGGGACCCTGCCTAATGGCTGATTTGGATGGAAGATATGAATGTGCTTGGCAAGTATTCTATGTCATTGATATTGTCCCCTCCCCCCAAAAATAGTTGTTTTATCCTGATTTTATTTTGTTTGCAGTTATTAGCCTTCTAGAACTATATAAATTTATTCAATAAATAAATATTTATTACTCTTTGAACAGAAGCATCTAAAGGCTAGGAACATCTATGTAATCTACAAATGGCCCCTACCTTTGGGCAACAGGAACTGGTTCCATGGAGGACAGTTTTTCTGAAGACCTCTCTCTCTCTCTGTGTGTGTGTGTTTGTGTGTTCATGTGTGGTTTTGCATGCTGTCTGGATTCCATGTGTTTATGGGGCTTTGCTCATTTGCACAGCCTGGTTCCTGGAAGGCTGCAGACCGGTGTCAGTCTGTGGACTGGGGATATCATGTACGTATCAACACAACAAATTCCTAACACAACAAATTCCTATCCCTATTTCTAGAATATTTTTGTTTGTCATTCAGCTGTGAGGGGCCAAGGTCTTCTGGGAAGTGGAAGCTGCCTCAGTTATCCTGACATATGGGGTGTGAAAATAGTTATTTAATTTCTGATATTGTTTATAATAATACTCATTATATCTATCCAAACCTAAAATGGAGACTGCCTTTATGTGTTTCTTCACTTGAACAGTTCTTGGTTTTTCATTTAAAATCTCAGTGTTGTTTACAATGCTAACTCAAAACAATACAAATTAAAGTCACTGCATGAAACCCAGAAGCAAACCAATAAAAGCAGCAGAAATTGAATTAAACAAACAAAACAAGTAACCAAACAGGTTTCTGCAAAAAATTCAGCCAGGATATGTGCAGAGTGCTTTCTGTTGACTGTTAAGTCCTTACAGTCCCTATTTTGTAAGGCAAGGGGGTTTCCAAATCAGAAAGCATATTTACTTAGTAGGCTTGAGGGTTCCCTTTTAAGAACAAAATAAACAGTAAAAAATTGAATGTAGTATATTGCGTGGAATTTACCAAATATTTCAGCTGTAATCTTAAGTCCCTTGACCATAGTGTTGGAAGAAATATCCTTCTGGGTTCAGTTCCAAGTGGGGAAAAAACAACACTGGAAACATGGTGACTGCTTGGAAAGATGGCTTAATGTTGGCCAGGACCACATGACTTGGATATCCTGGGTGAAAAGGGGCAGAGATGCTGAGAGTCCCTTGGTTTTATAACCTCTCTGGCTTTGAACTTCCTGGGGCACAGGAAGAATATTCTGATCATTTGCTGTCAGAGGTCATAGCTAGCTTTGTAGGTTGTTTGTGTGCTAAGTTTGGTTGAAACTTGGTTGGTGATGCAATGAAGGGGCTTTGGGCAATTCCTATTATGGCTCTGCCTGAAGGAGGTAATGTTTGTTATGAAGAATAGACTGGCCCAGGACTTAATGGCCCATTAACAAAGGTGGAAGGGCTGAGTTTCTGCCTCTTTGAGTTTTTACTTCTCTTTTAGGGAAAATATTCTGCCTTTTTAGTCTGTCCCAAAAACTTTTAGTCCTCTAGGAGAATGGTGGGTTTTAACTTCCAATACAGCTTGGTTGCAATGGAAATAAAATTGAAGTATCAGTTTGCATTGTGCCTTCTAAACTGGGAAAGTAAGATGTATTGTTGTATTATTTATAGTGCAGGAAAAAATACATGTTAATGTAGAAGTCACTCCAGTGCACAGCTTATTAATCATGGGTATGTATATGTGGGGGAAATTGCATGCTTGTGACCTTTTCTGAAAACTTTCACCAAAGGCAGAGGAAAATTACACTTCAGCATTCAAAACAATCAAGAGACAAAATTATTCCACATAAGTGTAAAATTTAATACTGATGCCATGATTTATACATTAATATTAGTCATTTGGTAAGTTGGGCTGATTTTAGCAAGTCAAGAAATCATAATAAGGGCAGAAATCATAATAATGAAAAAGAAGCCATTTTTTCCCTTGAAAAAAATAATTCCAGTTGCGGAGGATCAAGCCATCATTTTTTTAAATGATGGGGAAAAAACACTATTCCTTGGTGATGACCAAAATTATTTTCAGGCACAGATACTTAAGCTTCAAATAGTTGAAATATTTATTCCAGATTTAAAGCTAACCAAAAGCAGTTTTAAACTGTTCTTCCCCTTTCTAAATTTATTACGTTATTTATCTATAAAGATCTCTTAAAGCTACCCTTTCTTTCTCAGCATTGCTAAGGGGCAGGTTCTCCAAGAAAAAAAATAGGAAGGGGAAGGAATTTATCTTGCAATGACCTACAGCTTTCAATGTTAGAGGATGACCACCAGTAAAGTTACAGTAGTGATGGAGAACTTTTGGAAGAGCTAAAGGATCGGGTTAAGGACAGGTCAGCAGGGAGAAAAACTTATTTATTTGGTTGCTAAGAGTTGAGTTGATCGCACATAGCGAATGAAGAAAGCAGATGGATTGGAAAAAATGTGTTTTCCTAAGGGATATTGTGGATGTCATTTACCACATTTTCCAATATAACTGCAATTTATTAGTTACTGGAGAAGAGTTAAACCACTTCCTTTCTTTCTGATTCTCCTTGGCTGCTATAATTGCCAGAAATATCCAAATGAGAGGGTTAGAGTTGGGCAAGGGCTTAAAGTTGTATTTAAAGGAGGGGGGGGGAGGCCAAAACTGTCACAGCTCCTCCCAGGCAGGTAGCTTGCCTTCATATAAAGCATTTCAGGTGGAGAATTTCACTCCCATTGCCATTTAGCAACAGTGACCAAGCATACTCAGTGCACCTTCTGCTTTTATAGCATTCAACCTTTCCTGCTATAATAGTCTTCCTTATGCCACTCCTATGTTCAGTATGAATCACCTTACTTCTCCTGGTCGGTGATTTATAACATTTTACAGTTCCAGCAGCCAGAAGATGTGAAATTAAAGGCCTAAGCACGTTCTGTGATATTTTCACAGCGGCTTTGGTTTGATCCGTCTAATATTTTTACAAAAAAATTAAGGAAAGCACAACAACGGCAAATTCCCCTTCAAGGGGTATTTCATTCATCTCAAACGGGTAGTCGGTTACCGCCATCCGAAGAGACGGGGTTTTTTTTCTCAATGGCCGGCTCTTCTCCAGCTCAAGCCTTCCCTATCGATCCCCTGCTCATTTGCATAATGAATTCTTCAGAGGCGGCCATTGGCTGCCGCGAGCCGCGCTCGTGCGTGATGTCAGCACTCACAGGGTATTGCTCGGGTTCTGGCGGGTAGTTGGAGCCTGTCAAAAATCTTCGCGCAGCGGCGGTCGCGGCCGAAGAGGGAGAAGAAGCGAGGCTGAATCGCCCAGCAAAGCCTGCCTGTCGAGTGTAGAGAGGAGAGGGTAGCTGGCTGGGACTCCTCGCCTTATGGCTTGTAGGTCCCCTAAAAGAGCTTCCCCGTCACCTGCTGCAAGCGAAGGAGAAAGCCCAGCGCAGAAGGAAAAGCAACACGGCTAAAGAAGTCACCCCGCTAAAACAAGGGCGCCAGAGGCCGCCTCAGACCACCTTCTCTTTGGGGGCTACCTTCGTTTCCGTCCCGCTAGTAGAAGCCCCGGGAGTGCCCACCTCGCTTAGGACAGAGACGGAGCCGTGCGAGCAAATGTGAAAGGGGGCAGGCAACCCGCGGCTTCCTGAGCCGGCTCGCCTGGAGACCAGAGGACGCCGGACGTGAAGGGTCGATCCGATAAACGCCCCCCACTCCTCCTCCTCCTCCTCCACTTCTCTACAACTCGCATTTCTGGGCAGGGGCTGGAAGATCCCGGAGGAAAAGCTTTAGTCTGTCCCCCGAAGGTTCTTTCCGACGGGGAAAAAGGCCGAACCGGGTTGCTGGCTGCCCCGCTTCCCGAGCCTCTGGCCAGCCGGCTTGCAGGAGTTCTTCGGTCCGCTGAAAGAGGCTGGCGCCAGACCGAAGCGAAGAGACCCCGCTTCCCCTCCGGGTCCGCTCCTTCCAAGGCAGAGCGCGCCTCGCGGATAGACCGAGACCTTTAGACACGCGGCTCGCCAACAGGGTCCCCGTGTGGCCGCGAACCTGGCTTAAAGGGAGGGCTGAACTCGGGAGATCGCTGGGACGCGCTGGGACAGGCTGGGGCGGGCGGAAGACCATTTTTTGTCACCTAGCCGTCCCGTCCCGTGCCCCCCCCCCGTAGCTACCTGATAATATGAAAGGCGCTGGTTTCCCGCCGTTCCTTCTGGCTCCCCTCCTTATCTTTGCCACCCAGGTGGGAACTGTGGATGCAGGTAGCCCATTCTCGGGCTCCCGCGCTGGAGGCCAGCAGCCGGCCCGAGATGCCCCGAGTTTCTCCCGGCAGCAGAGGAAGAGCTTAGCGATGGATTTCATCGTGCCCTCGCTGTTCCGGACCTACCTGAGGGAGCTGGTGCTGGGCGATGGGGGCAGAGGCGAAGCCTTGGGCGGGTTCAAGGCGCACTGCAGCCTGGTGCTGGACTGCCCACCGCTTTTGCGCGCCGCCAGCGCTTGGCCGCCAAGGAGCGGAGCCTCGGAGCCCGCCGGCCGCGCCAGAACCCAGTCCAAGGTGCTGAAAGGCGGTGCGGTGCGAAAGCTGCGCCGCGCCAAGCAGCTGGTGCTGGAAGTGGGCGAAGCCAACCTAAGGGACGACTGTGCGTGGCGTTCGGAGGAAGGAGTGGTGGCGACGGCGAGCCGGCTCGAGTTTACCCTCACCGAGGAATTCAGCTGGTGGATCCGCTCCGGGGAAGGCAGGCTGAGAGTTCGGTTGATGCCCGAAAGGAAGGCATCGTTCTTGGGCAGGGAAGGCAGCTTGTCAGCGGCCATCAGGGCATCCCGGCCCCGCCTATTTTTCCAGATGGCCACCAGAGGTGAGAGAATAGTTGGCGACTTCCGCAACCTTGATAAAGTCCGCTTCCTCGAGGTTGGGATAGGGGGTTACCTAGTCTGTCTCTGAGGAAAGTTTGGGAAGCACAGCGGGAGTGAAAGTAACAGGGTGGGAGATATCCTCTTTTGTGTTAGGATGATTTCTAGGTGGGATTTCTAAATCTCTGCTCTCATTTATCCCAGATAAAGTGAGCCATTCCAATTCACTGTAGTTCTCCTAGTATTAATTCAGAAACATCCTTTGGAAAGAGTTTGTGTTATTTTTTATTTTAAAAATCCATTATACTTTCTGCATTCTACACAGTGATGCTTATGCTGAAAGGGAATAACATAATGGGTATATAAACTAAAAAAAAAATCAATTTCCCCCTCTCAGTTCAGAGTGCCTCTTCCTCTACAGTATGTAGCTCTTAAGGGTTTGTTGGAGAGTAACGCACTGCAAGAAGTTAATATACTGGTTAATGACTGCTATAAAGTTATTGCAAATCCTAACATGTCAACCCGTACACTATCAATAAACTTTTGTGCTGAGTTAATTGTAAGAAAATTGAACACATATAACATTTCTTTTTCCTCTATCGCGAAAGAGATTTTATTTATTTATTTATTTTATTTTATCAAACTATTGACCTTTCCTCCAAGAAGGAACATAATCTGGAGAAATTCAATGGAGTTTGGTGGAATTCCTGCAGTGTAATTAAGATATGAAGAATGTTACTTAGAAATAACCCTCTGATGGCCTTGGACTAATGCATTGGACTAATCCCCATGTTCCCCAGCCATCACCCATAGGCCATTTTACATAGTTGGAGAACATAAGTCTGTTCTAGATCCTATGCAGTTTTTGGAAAAACACATCACACTGAGTTCAGTGAAGTTTATACTCAACTTAATGTTCATAATAAAAAGAATTATCCAAACAGAATACTCATATAGAGATTGGTAAGGTCTTGAATGCATTTTGCCTGGCAAACGAGATGTGTGGGATGAGAAGAAGAAACTTCTTATTAACATACCTATGGAAAATTATATGTCTTTTTCTTTTTTAAAAAAATACCTAAGAAGTATTTTACACAATGACTCATTAGTAGCAAGTATCATTTCTTTTTAACTGAAATGTAAAAGTTATTCATTCAGAACAGTATAACTGAGATTCATAATAGCAAAAGCCACCCTCTGATTAAATTAAAATTAAGATTTGTCATTGGTCATAAACTGTTCCCATTAATTAACCAATCATAATTAGTATTTTAATATTTTAGTGCAAATAGCTTAAACACATTGCCTGCATCAGGAGATTTCTGCAGACTAATAGCCCAATTTTTCAAAAAAATTACAATATGGTTCACTGGGATAGACTTCAGCTTTCAAAAGTGATGGCATAAAATATTATATTTCAAATTTATGTAGTTCTGTGAATTACAAACTAAACCGCTAAAAAGTACAAGCACTGAGACATAATTAGACTTTGTGTAGCATAGCTGGACTTCATTCCTTAGTCTACCAGTTCTAAAAATAGATCATATACTTATTTTAAATTTAGTGAGATTTTCGTAATATACAGTAATGTGCAATCCAAATAGCACATTGAAAACAGTAGAATTTGTTCAAGAAATGGAACTAGACATAGAGGTACCTGCAATGGTTACTTTCTCATGTGACAGAAAAATGTGTACATGGTAAGGTTTTATAGAATCATACTTTCAATGTTGTTTTTCCTTTCTACATATTAAGCCAGTGTTTCCCCACCTCACCCTAAAGCATTCATATCATCTAATGCTAGTCTGTAAGTTTGCTGTGGAGCATGTGATCTTCAGTAATTAGTGCTAGGATGGGTGCCTGTTGAGATATTTGGTTAAGGAGAAGGAAACATGTTGGATAAAGTTTTGCTGGAGAAACTTAGAATTTACCTATGAATAAACTTAAATCAGAGGGAAATGACCTTTCTGGATGGAAAAGCTCTTCATTCCTCTTTTAAGGAATTGTCAAACCATTTCATATAAAGATTCAGTCTCATTACACTTCAGCAATATTAGACTAATAAAAACAACTATTAAACTGGATATCTTCTTGCTGTAATTGTTTTAGATGGACTTCCCAATCTCCACTTCTTCAGCACTGATATTATCTGCATAAAAGCCTTTTCCTCCTCTATAATTCTATGTACTCCTTATAATATCCCATAGGTATATAAACTAGGCATTATAAAACAAAATCTGATTTTATAAAATTTCCAAAATAGAGTGCTAGAATCTTTATATTTATAATTGCTAATTTTTGTAAATATTTCAAAAGAAATCTAGTTTGAAATTATGGAATGAAATCTGAAGCATTCAGATTCAATCTTATGTAAGGATGAACAGGTCAGAAGTTTAATATTACTTAAATTACTTGTAGCTGCAACTACACTTGGGCAAAGAGAACTCCTACACAAGATTGGTGACCTCCAAGTAAATTCCTTAATAATAAGCCATTGATGCTCTGACCTCAATTCCAGGAACATCAAGAATACGATTTAAGAAAGTACAATTCAGATCTGGACATTTTTCTCCTTATTACTTATAACAGATATGAATAATATTCTGATTTTGGGTCATCCACTATTGGTCCCAAATAACAAACTAAGGCTACATACCTATACGTGCACGAGTGAGATATCATTGTATATATTTCTGTGTTCTATCACTAACTTCCACAGCAAACCAAGCCATTATTTTAACAACTCTATTTGTTATAGTTATAATTACATTTGTCTGTAGTTAAACAATTATATTTATTATTAACTACGGCCATGCATTCTAATGCTACAAGATACAGGCTGAAAAATATGGGTGATCACTTGGTGGTAGAGAAGTGTTAATATTTTTTGTACTTCTTTGTTGCCATCTAGGGATTGCCTGACTTTTTGCAGCCCAGTTCTATATATTCTCAAAATGTGTTTCTTCAATGTTCTGCTAGCACCACTATCCACAGGTAGAAACCTATCTACATATGGGCTTTCAATACTGCTAATACCAGCCAAGCTGTTGCAAGAATAGCAAAGCAACATCTTTCTCTAAAGTTAGCTTCACAATTGTGCTATTGCTAAAATTGTCTTGAAACATGCTGCAAACAATGACACCGGCACTGCAAAGCCTTTACACTGGGTTTGACACACTTTCCCTCACTTTCTTTGTAGTGACTAGTTCATGACTGCCACCAACATGCTATTTTTTTTTAGTAAGCAAAGTTATTGTTTGTCTAAGCCAATATTAAAATATTGTCTAAGGAATGAAGAATTCATTTGAACTATGCTTAGATTTCAAATGAACAAGTAAATGTCCTTGCAGCTATATCCTACCACACATAGAAGCTCATAAAAAATGCTTAACTGAAGTTGTCTGTTCAATAAATCACTGTTCTATGAAGGGTGACCCTCAGTGTGTAAGGGCTGTATTTTTAAACAGACAGTGAAATATTGTAAGAAAAGTAATCTTAAAGGATGATGAGCAATGCTCTATGAAACATGGCAGTAGAATATTATTTCTTCAGAAATTGATGGTAGAAAGCTAAGCAAGCACAAAATTTACACTAATGTTTTTAACATGTTTTTCATGGTGAATTTTAAATATAAGTTCTACACAATTCTCAAATCATATGTGGAGCAAGGACAGACATAATGTAAAGTAGAAACACTGTCTGTTGTTTATCAAGTTTTAAAGTACCAACACAAAGCACTATTCTTTAATGACAGAGAAGTGGGCTATCTTGAACCTCCAACATGCAAATAATAGATTGTGCAGGCAACATATTCCACAGACCACTCATTTATATGGATATTGGATTAACCTTTTCTCCCTTTTGAGGGAAGCAAAATGTTTAAAAGAGACCTTTGTGTTTATTATTTATGTGAGTAGAAATCTAATTTGAAGGTGGATATAGAAGATATTCCACAGCTCAATAGAAGTATGAACTTGGGTCAAGATCTATAAATCAATGGTCCATGGATTTCAGCTCTTAGTAGATCTTCTGATATAGTGCTGAAAACAATGCCATTTGCTAATCCAAGCACATAATTTGGCAAGAAATCTATAGAAATCTATAGCTTTATTACTATCTATGAATAGTAATAAAGATTTAACTCCCATACCAGTAAATTCTCATATATTTAAAAGTGTACAGGTTTGGGGAATACCTGATAAAGGATATGCATCTACAGTGTGTGTTAGTACAGTATAGGTATCTCCCAGTAGATGAGACATAGGAAACAGTATATATCCTTGCAAGATAAACTTTGTACTAGAGTTTCTAGATTGCATAGAACAATGGAAGCAAGTTCAGTGTAAAACAACTTTGCTTGTGCTTGTGAATACTGGATGAAATGAATTTTAAAAGATTGTTTATCATCAAAGTCAAAATTCATGAAAGATACAAGATGACAAGAGCTTCTGAATGTAGGATAGCCTGGATAGGCCATTATTTTGGTAGTGCCAAGATCTTTTCACAAGTAGATCTTGGGAAAAAATGGACATGAAAGAAAAAAGGAAAAACTAGTATGAAAGAACAATAACAGGAAAAGAAGGTGTGCAGAGCTATGCTAATAGAGAATTTGAAATAGCATGCTTAGTGGTATGATGAAGTGAAAGAGGCTGTGGATAAAAAATATGTAACACAGTGCTGCATAAATTAAGATGACTGAAAGATATTATGGAAGGCAGAGAAATAAATTTGTTTTAGTAGAAATTAAAAAAAAACACCATTTTGGTAGTCAATGAAACAGACTAAACAGGAAGCTTTCAGATGAGTTAATGGAATTAAAAATAAAAGGCATGAAATTATTTCAGCAAAATTAAGCTGAAGGAGTGCTGAAAGGAGTAGAGATTTCTTTAAGAATGGTGATGATATCTTGTAGTGTGGAATTAATATAAATACAAAGGCTATAAATGTTTGTGTCCATTGTTGAATAAAAACTCATAAATGCTATGAGAGTGTTAATATGTCTGGAGATGTCTGGAGATGTACATGATATAACTGGAGAAATTTTAAGATATTTATGTGGTTTGCGTATGGAATGGCTTTGTGGGTTGTTAGTTGCGAAGTCGTGTCCGAACCATCACAACGCCATGTACAATGTTCTTCCAAGCCTTCCTGTCCTCCACCATCCCCCAGAGTCCATTTAAACTCACACCGACTGCTTCAGTGACTCGATCCAGCCACCACATTCTCTGTTGGCCCCTTCTTTTGCCCTCAATTTTTCCCAGTATTAAGCTCTTCTCCAGTGAGTCCTTTCTTCTCAATTGGTGGCCAAAGTATTTAAGTTTCATTTTCAGGATTTGGCCTTCTAAAGAGCAGTCAGGGTTGATCTTCTCTAGGACTGACCGGTTTGATCACCTGCAGTCCAAGGGACTTGCAGGAGTCTTCTCCAGCACCGTAGTTCAAAGGCCTCAATTCTTTGACGCTCAACTTTTCTAATGGTCCAACTTTCACAGCCATACATTGCAACTGGGAAAACCATCACCTTGACTATACACACTTTTATTGGCAGAGTGATGTCTCTGCTTTTTAGTATGCTGTCTAGATTTCTCATACCTTTCCTCCCCAGGAGCAAGTGTCTTTTAATTTCTTGGCTGCAGTCCCCATCTACAGTGATCTTGGAGAAAATAAAGTCTGTCATTACCTCCATTTCTTCCCCATCTATTTGCCAGGAATTGAGAGAGCCAGATGCCATGATCTTAGTTTTATTAATGTTGAGTTTCAAGCCAACTTTTGCACTCTGCTCCTTCACCCACATCAAGAGGCTCTTTAGTTCCTCTTCACT
>JANHFR010008471.1:213060-226366 GCA_032468015.1 Mimophis mahfalensis | reverse complement strand
GAAAAAACAAAAGGAGATTTCTTCTAACAACCGGTTCTCCGAACTGCTTAGAAAGTTAACAACCGGTTCTAGCGAATTGGTGCGAACTGGTAGAAACCCATCCCTGCGGTCACCCAAAGTTGAGGAAGAAACCCCATTTTCAAGATCAGGTGGAGTGTGGAAGATCTTTTCAAAACTATTCAGTGTTTTGTCAGCCAGTTCCTTTTATCCATGAAAATCCATTTATTTGCAGTTAGTTGTGAAAAAATGATGGCAGATACCGCTTTGGCCTACTGAAAATTAGTATAGATGCTTTTGATTTCAGGTAGAGACAGATTGAAGTCTACTTTCTGCCCTAAAATAGCTACCCATATCTATCTATCTTTGGCATTGTAGTACATGTTCGTCAAGCAATCATATCACCAGCAGCAAGCTTTAGTTAAAGATGTTGTATGTGGAGGAAAGCAGAGGTGGTATTCAGCTGGTTCCAACAGGTTCCGGAGAACTGGTAGCAATAATTTTGACTGATTCAGGGAACCACCTCTGATTGGCCAATACCAGCAAATATCACCTCTAATTGGCCGACAGCATAGCCATGCCCTCTAAGCCATGCCCACAGAACCGGTAGTAAAAATTTTTGAATCCCACCACTGGAGTAAAGGGAGAAAGAAGTGGCCAGTTAAGACAAATCTTTTATCCATCCTTCTCTGAGGATGAAATATTGCAGGTGAGACATTGAGCAAAGTGTACACACTGCCAACAACCTCTGACAATTGATGGATGCTTTTGGAGCATTAATGGGCAACACACACAGCTTGCTCCAACAATACCCTAAAAAGGAGCCCTGGAATATAAAGCTGCATTAAGGAGCTTTCCTCACTGTGGTTCCTCTTGACATTTTATAGTTGCAGATGGAGACACAGTGCATAAAATGTGTGACTCATGCAGAAGGGGAGAGGGGTATGGTGGTGTGGGGGGAATGAAGTGAACTCATTTGTACGAGCGAATGAAGCTTTTCACCCAGGCATAGATAAAGAGACAAAAATGGGCAAGCAATACAGGGAAGTCTTAATCGTCCCAAGGCTGTGAGATAGTTCACTCAACCTCTGGATGCTGCAAGCAGGAGAGAGGAAAAGGGATTAAATATCCCCTTCTTTATGTACTAATACTGTAAATACCGCAGGTGTGCTTACTTGCATCAGCACCTCCCTGAGTGTATTGGAGTCTATCAGTTTGTATGAGTTCTAAACATGTTTTCAACAGGGGCAGCCTATGGGATTGGCATGCCAAGAAACTGTAGCAGTAGCAGAATTGTGTGTTTTCACACACAGTTTTGTTCTTCATTTAGTACCTTCAGGGTGTCCTCTTTATCTGCCTATTGCTCATTTTCTTCCCGAACACAGAGTGTTGACGGCAGATATCCTAGGCGTTATTGTGTACCTGTGGTAAAATATCTGGGGAACATTGGGTTGTGGAAAGCTGATGTCCTCTGGTCTTGGCTTTTTTAAAAAAAAATTATATTTATATGCCGCCCTTCTCCAAAGACTCAGGGCGGCTTACAATACATTTTACAGCAATTGCCTTCATCCTTTGTATAGACCTGCTTATTAGGGCTTTCGGGGGGGCCCAAGCGGTGTTTTACAAAGTCAGCTTATTGACTTACAAAGCCAATTTATTGCCCCCAACAATCTGGGTCCTCAGTTTACCTACCTCGGAAGGATGGATGGCTGAGTCAACCTTGAGCCTGGTGAGATTAGAACTCGCACTAATTGCAAGCAGCCGGCAACTAAGTGCAAGCTCTCAGCTTGGTGAGCCACCAAGGCTTAATTATCCAAGATCATTACTGCATGTCCCATCACCTTTGAATGATACTCCTTTTAAAACAAAATGCTGCTTGCAAGTCAGTTTGCCTATAAATCTTTTGCATATGATCTTTTTACTTTGTAGAGAGAAAGCAACATTGCTTTCGCTGGGGCTCTCCCTCTGAATACTTCATCTACATATCTTTGAATGCTGTGCATGAGTGGGTGCTTGCCTACGAGTGTACACCTAGGGAAATGTCTGTTTTGCTCCTGCTGCTTGCTTGGCACCTTTCACAGCAGATGGTGGAATGAGCTTGGAATGAAGTATTACCAAGCAACTTTGAAATCCAGCTCTGTGATCGGTGAGAAACTGGTGCAGAATTGTTAATGAGCATGCCTGTATTTGTGTTTGTGTTTGTGTATGTATGTGAAAGAGAGACAGACAGACAGACAGACAGACACAGTGTCTCTGTGTGTGAGAGAGAATTCTGTTGTCCTGAGCATCATAATTTTTGTTCTTCTCAATCTGTTTCATTTGATATTGGAGGATAAATAAATGCGAAAATAAACAAAGACCCAGCCTGCTTTACCCACCTGTTTCTCTGGGAGCACATTAGTTTTTCTCAGCCTCAGTTCCTGTGTAAAATTATCCCTGCGGCAGAGGATGGGGTGCTAGAATCATAGAGGGAACTAAAAGTTGGCTAAATAGCTAGGCACTCTACAGGGATCAAAGGCGAACAGTACATCACATGCATGATCTAGTTCAGTAATTTGTTTTTCACTGATTTTCCTGAAAATGCTATATGTAAAGGGTGTATGGTAATTGAAAAAGGTTATTAGGTGGTTTGCCTGTCTGGTACAAAAGTGCACCATAGGCTTGTAGGGAGCTGTTATGTCATACGTTGGCTGCAATATCTTGGAAAATGTAATTGGCAGATATTAAATTTAGGGTATAATAGAGAGAGTAACAAAGTCCAAAAACTCAGAGGAAGAAGTTAAGAATATAGACATACTAAGAAAAAAGGGAAACTTGTGGAATGAAGAAAATGATGGGCAGTGAAGAAGGAAGGAATGTGAGGTGGCTAGACATACAAAAGCCAACAATAAGAGATTTTTCATCTATATTAACCACAGGAAACTGCCCAGAGAAATGGTTGAAGCACCAGAGAATGAGAGAATGAAAGGAAAACTCAAACAGGATACGATATAGAAGAAAACAAATGATTTCATTGCATCTGCCTTCACTGTGGGGGATATATGACAGCTAATGGTGCCTAAAGCAATATTTTTCAGGGTGTGAGTGTGCAGTTGAAGCAGATAGAACATCCTTTCTTGTTGCATCTCTATAGAACATACTGAAAAGCTCAAAATATTGCCAGGGCCAGATGGCATCTACTTAGGGGCCCTTAAGAAATTGGGATGCTGATGTCCTGGCAAAAATATGTAACTTAAAGGCTACCACTGTGCTTCAGGATTGGAAAATAACCAGTGTAACTCCAATTTATAAAAGAGAATCTGAGGGGAATTTTTTAAACAGAAAAATTAGAAATGTTTACCCCAATTGCCACTGCAACCCAAGGACTACCGGTACTATGCAGTTCTGGGCTATGAACCGATACGAGAGCCATATAAACAGGCTTAATAAATAAATATCATGATGCTGGAGAAAGAACAGAAAAGGGCAAATAAGATGATCTGGACGTCTGAACGTTATCCATGTAAGCACAGAATGTAATGGTTGGGGCAGTTTAGCATCAAGGAATTACTCTTATGAGAGATATTACAGAAATCTATAAATTATGCATGGGTAAAGGAAGAATAAAATGAGACGTTTTTCTTCATCTCTCATAATACTAGAAGAGGTCACCCAGTGAAATTAACTAGTAGAAGTTTGAACACTATTGAGAGGAAATATTTATACAGCGTGGAATATACTGCTACATGATGTGATGTTGGCTAATTTAGATAGCTTCAGAAGGAGGCCAGACACATTCACAGAGGGCAGCGGTACTAACTGATCCTCATCCCTATGATTGGATGCTTCCTCCAGGCAAAGGGGCAGTCTATCTCAACATAGATGCATGGGGAGCAACAATTTGAGTAGAAGGGTGCTTTCATCTCTTTGTGGGCTTCCCACATGGATCTGGAAGGCCATCAAGATGTTCAGCTCTCCGTGTCATTCTTTTCACCTTTGGGGGTGACTGTTGGAGGGCAACAGCATTCATTTCAGCAATTGCTAAAACACATTGTAAGCCGCCCTGAGTCTTCGGAGAAGGGCAGGATATAAATAAAAATAAATAAATAAAAATTGCACCCTGCTTGCAGTTTTCACAACTGAGGAAAAATTGACGAGATGGAGCTCTAGTGCAGAAAAGAGTAGGCGTTCAGTGGTAAGCACAGAAAAAGATACAGAGATGGATGGGTCAGGTGAGACTGGAAACCCTAGTCCCTTGATTTAATATTATCACTATGAAATGCCTGCCTTGGTTTCTCAGTGGGTTATAGATCATCCATCCATCATACCTTTTATGTCCTCAGAAATCCTTCCTCGGTTGTTTACAATCCCTTCAGCCGTTTATTTAGATAGCTCTGCTGCAAAGCAGGAAGACAGGCTGTGGATGAAAAGTCCTTCTGGGGAAGCAAAAGGGAAACAGGCCATAGACCGGGGGTTCAAACCTAGCCATTGGTGCACAGATTTTAAGAATGATAGCTTGGTGCTCAAGAAATACTTTGCATGCATGGTGCTCCTCTTGGGGCAAAGGAAGATTAATGACAGAGATCCTGGACAGACCTTTCTAATCCACATACAGAACACAAAAAGATCATTGATCCAAGACTCTTTTGCACACCAGGGCAAACAATCTGGTATCCAGATTCTCCTCCCTCTCCTTCAGTCCTTTTCTGCTGGACATACTGGCAAATATTTTGAGGAACGGAAGACTTGAACCTGGGCATGGAACTGACTACAGATGAAAGCTAGGAAGATAACAGTATTGGCCAGCACTGCTTTTGTCAAGGTGTGCTCAGATTTATATGTTGCTATACAAACAACAGCATCTTGCAGCACTTGAAATCTGAGTGACTTAATAGGGCATGCAGAGTCACGAACTGAAATGGAATAGAATAGAATTCTTTAATTGGCCAAGTGTGATTGGACACACAAGGAATTTGTATGGTCTCAGTGTACATAAGAAGAAAAATAATATAAAATACATCCATCAAGAGTCATCAAGAATCATAAAAATCATAATATACAACTAAAATAACATAAAATACAGTACATTCAATATAACATAAGAAACATAAGATACAACACTTAGTTATACGTTACTATTAGTTATACGTTACTTATTAAGCAATCAAATCATACAAATAAAAATAACGTAGGTATTAAAATACAAGCAATGTGGTATAGTCATAATAAAGAAGTTAGGTGCTGGGAAGGATGAGATCTGGGATCTTGTAATAGTAATAGTAATGCAGACTGAGTAATAATTTGACAGTGTTACGGAAATTACCAGCAGAGTGATGGCATTCAGGAAGAAACTGTCCTTGTGTCTAGTTGTTCTGGTGTGCAGTGCCCTATAGTGTCGTTCTGAGGGTAGAAGTTGAAATGATTCATGTCCAAGATGTAGGGGGTCTGTAGATCTCAGATGTTACTGTGCACCCCCTTGAATTTTGCAGTGAAAAGACAAGGATCGCCAGTATAATTACATTTCATGGACTTTTGACTGCATGGCTTACATTTCTGCTTCTTTTTATCTCACTCTGAGATCTATGCGCACATGTGCATATATATATATACACACAGTATCCTCCAGCTGAGGATTACATTCCATGCTTGGGTTGAGATTGCTCGGGTTCTTCTTGTGTGAGTTTCTGCCATACAAAATGGTTAACCTTTAAGCAACATCCTTGGCTCCCTTTACTGCAGTACATTAGCATTGCTACTGCCCTTAGCTTCTCTGGTAGTGAATTATAGCATCCTATACAGGTAGTCCTCGACTTACACAACAGTTCATTCGGTGACTGACATTAGGTGAAGTAATGTTGGTAGCTGTCAAACTCCGTGGGTATGGGAAGATTGAGAAAGAAAGAATTATACAAAGTTCATTAAAGTATCTTTAATGCAAGATAAGGACAGAATCACAGAAACTGCAAGAGAAATGCCAACTCTTGTTTGGGGTAGGTTCATTAAGGTGGGGTCTCTCCAATCATTTTGAATAGTTTCTTTCCAGGGTTTTGGCCACTTGATAAACTTGCTGTTTAGTCCTAAGGTGCCAACAGATTCTTCTCCTATATCTTGATGGTTTAGTCCTATTTTTACTTCCCAGCCTCTTCAGTGGTCACAGTAATTTTATATAAGTTACTGAATGGCCGGGGGGGCAATGGCTATTTTAACTGCAGCAATTCATAGCACTGGTTTCTATGAGTTGTCATACTTGCAAGAGCACAGTAAGAGAAACTCTTAAAATCATCTGCAAATAAAAAAATATTTTAATTTCATTCCTTTTAATTACTGTGTTCACCAAGAATCTCCTCATCTTGCTGGAGAGAAGGGAGGGGTAAGAACAGAGAGTTTGACACTAGAAAAGATGGCCTGTTCTCTCCTGCTGGTTAATTACTGATTTAGCTGTATTTGTCTCTTACTCTGAGGAGGGAGAAATAGGACAAAGGGACATAGAATTTATGCTTTCTGTCTGATTGCTGGAATTAAGGAAAAATACAACAGGAAGACCAATAAATTTAGTTGTCTGAAGGATTATGTATTCTGTGAGGGAAAAGTTGGTACAGTATTTCTCTGGCGATGAGAAATTCATCACAATCACACCACGTAGTAAAAGAAAATGAAAGCTCACTGCTTGTGCATGAATGGTTCAGCTAAGAAACATTACTTTGACATATTGCGTATTGCATTATCTGCAAGATAAGGCTCAGGCTGCCTAAAAAGCATCCCTATAAAGAAGATTAGCCCAAAACATGGGTTATACTTTTCAGCGGTATAAATACAGCATTGAACAACATTTCTGTTGGGAAGGCAGGGCTAACATGGATAAGTGGGCTTTACTTCAACAGCCATTATGCTGCTGAATAAGGCCACAGAATATCCCACTAGCCTGAGTTCTATAGAATCCATTTTGAAACTAGATTTTTAAAGGAATCTGCCATTGGCTCTCCCATCCCTGGATATAAGTTTCAGAGCTTTCAGTGAATGGTAAGGCAGGTTTATTCTAGATCAGTGGTTCTCAACCTTCCTAATGCTGTGACCCTTTAATACAGTTCCTCTTGTTGTGGTGACCCCCAACCATAAAATTATTTTCACATAGACCTGTATTTGTACTGAAATATGTGTTTTCCGATGGTCTTAGGTGACCCCTGTGAAGGGGTCCCGACCCACAGGTTAAGAACCATTGTTCTAGATCCAAGACTTCCTGACTGAAAGAGCTGCTTGGGAAGCTGACTGAAAGAACTTGCCCAGGGATCCCTTGGGTGTGTCTCTTGTTTAGGGGTCACAAAAAGAGGGATAGGGAAGCTGAGGTTTTAAGCTGCGTTTTACCTCATTCCTCAAAACAGGTCTTCTGAAAAATGCTAAAAAAAAAAAAAAAAAAAAGCTCGTCCCCCATGACATTTCTGTTTCTATTGGTAATGCCCATTTTGCTTGACATTAAAAGATTTTGCAAAGGTCTGCCAAAATTTAAATCCCTGGCTCCTGGAAAGGCACAGGGTCAGCACCACGAATAAACAGTGGCTTTTGATGGTGCTTACTACATCCTCCCACTTTGGTGAGGTATTAAAGTCATCTGTCAGGGCTGCCAGACGCTCCATTAATAATGGATTGGCAGCATGAAGAGTCTGTCTAGGATGAATGTGCCAGTGACAGCGGCAAAAGCAAACACAGGCAGAACTGGGAGGAATATGTTTGGCTTCTTAATTTTAAGTGTACAGTCAGGGGGCAGTGAAAATGCTGGGAGGACAGCCATGATTGCTAATGTGCCACACTGAAGTACAAAGTAGCAGGTGGGAGTCAGAGGTAGACTTCAAACCTCTGAATATGTTTTTACTTATTAATATTTAGCTAGTGACGTTACTGCTTTTTCGATGCTGTCGGTTGCTCTTGATGATGGCTCTACATATTGCAATTTTACAATGAAAATTATGTGAAAGACAGCCTAAACATAGATTGTAAAAATTGTGTCGGAGCTGAATCTTCACCATGCCCTTCAAATTCAAACTGTTCTGTCAGGCTAGTTTACCTCAGATTGTGAGAGGATGGGTGGTTTGAAAAATGCCTGGCATGAAGGACTGTGGGGAAGTAAAGAGATACCCCCATTCTGTCGTCACACCTTGTATGTTATCAGATCAAATAACACAGCAGTAAATATGTTTATCTTTCTCAAGCCTAACTTGGCATTGAAGTAGTAGTTGAAGAAGTAGTAATGGTCCGGAAACATTGGAATAAGGATTGATGATGGCATGGGAATATTGGTATTGATTATGGTGTAAATAGTATAAATAATTTGTAATAGATTTGTAAATTTGTATATAGGATTAGATAAATAAATTTATAATTTTTTTAGATGTATATGGATTATTGATTGATATAAGGACGGACACTCTGTAGACTCTTACACCGTGATTGAGATGTGGTTGTATTTCGTAATTGTTTGCTATAACGAAACTTTTCAATAAAGTATTTATATATAAAAAAAGAAGTAGTAATGATTTTCTTTCTAATAGGATAGCCAATGAGTTACCAAGGAATTATAGTTCTAGCAGCTATAGAGAATCTTTGGAAAGGTTCACCCAGATTTTAAATTTTTCCTCCAGTTCTGGAATAAACAAAGCATCTGGATGTAGGAGAGAGTATTAGAGCAGGGCTGTAAGAAGAGTGTGTCATGGTTGGGATCTCATAGGATAGGGAGAAAAAATCTGCAGTCCTCTAAATACTGCTGAACTACATAATTAAAAAAAAAATACTGGGGCATTCCTCTTCTGATTCCATGCTTCAATCATAGCAGACAGTCCTAAATTGAATTTAATAATTTTAAAAAACATTGTTTTTTTCAACACATTCAGGGGGTTATTCATGAATAAATTAATATACCTGGATGTTTTTAGCCAAATACCCATCAAAACATGAGTTCTTCAAATGCACCTTCCAAAATAACTTTGGCTGCTCAACGTTAGACAACATCAATTGTTCCTCACTCTCCTGAGCTGTTAGAAGGGAATTGACCATAAATATAAAAAGATAAATTGCAGTTCACTGTCTAATTTGTAGGCAGTTAGGGATCTTAATTAAGACTTTCAATTTTCACACAATAACAACAAGAGGGTGAGCATATATTTTCTGCCACATTAGCAGCTAATACTGTCTCTGTTTATCACCCAACGTAATGTTTGTCCCTGTCAGAATACTATTCTAATTCTACTAATCTAATCTATCTGGCTATGAGGCAGGAGTCTGGTGAAAGATATAGCCATCCACAGTGTATCCTTTTGGTTCTGGACAGTCAAAGCTGAACTGTTTTTAAAAATGTTTTTTTAATTCATTATTAATTTATTTAATATAATATTTAAACCACCCACCTTCAAGACCTTGGTGGAGCAGGCTGTAAGGAATTAGCCTAATAGTCAGCTAGCCTCTAATTAAGGTATGTTCGAATCTCACCAGGCTCAAGGTTGACTCAGCCTTCCATCCTTTCGAGGGAGGTAAACTGAGGACCCAGATTGTTGGGGGCAATAAGCTGACTTTGTAAAAATGCCACTAATAAGCAGGCATATACAAGGAATGAAGGCTATTGCCAAGCACATTGATTTGTGCTTAAACAGATTGTAAGCTGCCCTGGGTCTCCAGAGAAGGGCGGCATATAAATGGGATTTTTTAAAAAAATATTGTATAGAGTAAATATTATAAATAAACATAAAATTTTTAAAAATGTTCTCATCAAGGAGAAAGAAAGAAAGAATTCCACCTGTTTCCTCCTGCATCCTCTCTCCTTTTGCTTCTATTGCCCTCCTTGGTGTTTTTTCTTCCTTTATATGCCTTCTGAGGGCATTTAGAGACTGCATGTGGAGGCTGCAGGAGTGGCAGTTGAGAGAGAATTATGTACCTCTTGCCTACCAAAAGTTCCCTACATGTGCCCTTCTCATTATAACATCTCATTCTTCCAAAACAGCATTCACTTAAGTAGCAAACATATTAGGTTGAGGTTGGTAACAGAGACATAATGATTTGTTGAAGAAGTAAGTTTATTGTTGCAACCATAGATCATAACATATAGTGTGCCATAAAATGCAATAAAGATAACAGTAAAATAGCAAGATTGTAAAATAAAGTAATGAAAGAGTCATAAATTACTTGGTCATGAAAGACTCATCCTACCATTATGTCTGATTTTGCAAACAAGTTATTGCTTCAAAAGAAAACCCCAGCCTCCCCAACTCTGCTAACTATGTTTGACCAGAAAAAAAGAGAACCAAATTTCTGAGGTTGTATGGCCACCTGGCTGTCATCTGAAGTGAGGTTCATGTATTTATCAAATGTGTATCCCATTCCAGCAAGCTAGATTACCTTAGTTTTGCTTTCTTAAAGAACTCCGTACTCATTATGTGAATTATTATCTGTGATGAACTCCTACATTGTGTTATAAGGGCATTTTTATTACCATGTATTATCCGGTATATCTGTCTACTGTGTTTTGCAGCTTTAAGGAAGCAGAATTGTTGTTATTATCATATCTCTAAGTGCTCTTGCACTGATCTGACAGAGATTGCTTATGTAGGCAAAACATCTAAAGCACCTTATATTTCCAGTGGATCAGATTTAAATAAAAACCTTTCCACTCTTTCTCTGGCAAGGCAGAGGACCATATTTGCTTACTTGTATTCTGGGATGCTATGAAGCAGCCAAGCATGTGCAGATAAACTTTTCTTTTTGTTTAAAAAAAAAGCAGCACAGAGTTTTGCAAACACAGCAGAACAGGAGGTTATGAAAAAACACAAAATGTTCTAGTTGGATGATTGGACCAATCAGGATGATAAAAAAATAATTGGAAGAGCAGCAGTAGCTGTCCAGTGTGGACATAGTTACAAACCCGGTGAATAATAATGCTTATCCCCAAAAGTTATTCAAAATGAAGTTTTTCTCTTTCTTAAACCTAGTATCTGGAACAAGGAGTCACACTGCGAGCTCCTGCTGACAGATTGGCTAAATTGTTTTTCTCAAATCTCACATAAAACCAAATTCATTCTTTTCCAAACACACCTACTTCTTGTTTTTTCTATGGTATCATATATCCCTCCTTCGTTTGACAAGCCTTTCTCCTCAGTTCCACATGGAATCAACTGAGGGAAAGTCTTGGAGATAATGAAGGAATAAAAGAACATCTATCTGTCTGAGACCCACACAGATGCACCATTCCAAACAATGAAATCTTAAACTAGATAGGAGCAGAATAGAGTTTGTGAAAAATATGCCGCAATGAAATGCAGAGAAAATTCTTTCTGGAGAGGTATATCATACTCTTTTTTAAAATTTTCTGAAAGTTAAACTTGGCTTTCAGCCCATTGTCTGCCTGCAAATAAATTTGCATCTGAATCTGAACTACAAGATTTGTTGTGGAATGTGTTTAACAATTAACAATAAATACCTTGAGAGAGCAGTCTATTTGGCTAAACTTGGCAGATAAAATAACATCCTTCTGTCAGTTCCTGTGAAGTGTGCGGAGGTGTAAATTGATAGAGGATGTTGGAAGTAATTCTGTTGCAAGATGTTCAAGGGGCTACAAGTTCGTATTTTCCCATATGCTTGGAAGAGCAAAGAGCCTCCGCTGGCTGTTTCCTCTGAGAGTTGTTATTTTTTTTCCTCCGTAGACAGATAGGAACAAGCACAGACTTAAATCTCTGGCTGTCCACCTTCTTCTAAAGGGATCATAGGAGACAGAAGGGAAGCTATCCACAAAATTTCTCGGCTTTGGCTGGGATTTGATTAATCCAGAGAGCAAGGATTCCGTCAGAGAATGCAGCCTTTTAATGTTGAGAATGAGATGCTGCAGGAAAACAGCCGAGAAAGTCCTCATGGACAGCTTCGGATCACCTGCCTTGAAAGAGTTTGACAACACCGAGGCTTAGTACTCCATAAAGGGCTTTTATTGAGGGCTTCATCTGTGAATACTGAACTATTATATTCCATGATGTCTTCTATACAGGTGGTTAGTGCCTTTCATAGGCATATTGTGGTGTTGTTGAGTTGTTGTTGGGTTTTTTTTAAAGAGTATTTCATTGGGTGGCCCTCTGGGTATGATTCAGGGTTATGGTTATGATCTTTAAAGCGCTCCATGGCTTAGGCCCAGGATATTTGCGAGACTTCCTACTGCCAGAAACAGCCTCCCACCGACCAGTGCGGTCCCACAGAGGTGGCCTCCTCAGGGTGCCATCGGCCAGACAATGTCGGCTGGCGACCCCCAGGGGGAGAGCCTTCTCTGTGGTGGCCCCTGCCCTCTGGAATGAGCTCCCGCTAGAGGTCCAGATTGCCCCCGACTTGAAAGAGATTCGGTGTGCCCTTAAAACCCATTTATTTTATCTTGCTGGTCTGTCCCCATGAAAAGGTTTTAATTGGGCTATTAATTGGTCAGATACTGTAAATTTTATAAATTTGTGGGGTAAAAATTGATTTAATAGTGTTTTAGTTTTTATACTGTATGATTTTAATTGCCTTGTAAACCGCCCTGAGTCCCTCGGGAGAAGAGCGGTATAGAAATTTAATTAATAAAATTAATAAATAAACTATTTCCTCTGCTTTGAAGTAGCATAGCCTGGATACCGATTATCCTTAGGAAAAAAAATGAGGTTTAGGGTGAATGGGTGAGCAGATGTTTAAAAGTTTGTACAGTGTTAATAAAGCGGATTGGAAGGTGTCATTAATACAAGACAGGATTCCTGGTAATGCTGAATTATTATTATTATTATTATTTATTAGATTTATATACCGCCCTTCTCCCGAGGGGCTCAGGGTGGTGTACAGGGCATTAAAAACATACAGTAAAAATATTAAAATAAATTAAACCCAACACGCCCTGACGAACGGTTAAAAACAAATTAAAACCCCACCCCTCAGTCCAGGCCTGCCTGCTCGAAGAGCCACGTCTTGAGATCTTTCCGGAAGGTATGGAGGTCAGGGGCAGTCCTCAACTCCACCGGGAGCTTCAGAAAAAAACAAAAGGAGCTGTTTATTCACACAGTTCTTGTCCTAAACTATGGAGCTAGCCCTCATAACACCTCCAGCACAATAGGGAAGTTATTTCAGGCTGTTGGGTTTGATTTCTTAACATAGGGAAAGAACAAGAAGATGTAGCATTAATCTTCCTAATAACAGGATCATACAAAAATTAGTTGTTTAGGTTTTAAATCATATTAAAATAAAAGAAGCCACACTTGAAGCCTGGAAAAGCAAAATGAACATGAAAAAAGAACATGAAGAAGGCAACAGATGAAAGGCGGGGGGGGGGGGGGAAACGTACTTG
>JANHFR010008471.1:194148-205689 GCA_032468015.1 Mimophis mahfalensis | reverse complement strand
TCTCCCTACCTTTACCCTCACCTACTATGCAGCTAGACACCTTCTTTTGTTTGCCCTTAATAGTCTCCCATGAAGCTTATAAGGTTAAAAAGGATAATTTCTATGCTTGGGATTTACTCCTTTCAATTTGCATATTGAGTGCCACAATGCCACATGCAGCATATTGGATGTAGATTCACACAGGACGGGAAGAGATGCAGACCAACATTGGAGAGAACTCACCCCCTTTAACAGGCCTGAGAAATAGTAGAAGTTTGGGTTTTGTCAATTTGCCATTTAAATTTCCTAAACCACCAGGAATTATACTAGATTGTGATGGATAGGTCCATTATTCTGGCAAAATTAAAAGCTTTGCATCTCCTCCAGCCTGAAGCAGGTTTTAAGTCACTTAGGCAATGATTGAAAGTTCTTCCTAAATAAGAGAGGTTCACCCTCCTCCACCCATAATATTTTATTAAACATTATTTAATATATAAAATATTAAAAGGTCTTAATAAGTAATGAAGCTAATTGCTTTAGGATTGAGCCCAATAGTTGTTCAAATCTTTTTTGAGGTTGCTGTAATGGATTGCATGACCGTTCCTTTCATTTGAAAAAGTTTGAATGTAGCAACTAGTAGTTACTCAAGGGCTTTGTCTACATTAAAAGAACCAAAGATCATGGAAATTACAGTCTGTTAACCACAGACTGTAAGTGTTAAGGAGCTTCAGGTTCAAATCTCACAGCCACAAAGCTCATGGGTTTATTTTGAATCAATTCTTGATTCAAAACAATACCGCAAGTACGGTATAAATGAGCAAATGTAGAGTTAGGAAACATGTGTGCCAGCCTGAATTCTGTGCAGGAAGAGAAAATTAAACAATAATGAACAGTTTTCAGCATTTTCATGGCACTTTTTAATATCTTCTGATCCTTAGACAGCAGACCTGAAAATCAAGGGCAATCTTACTCTTCCCATTTTTCAGATTTGAGTAACAGCTGTAGCTGGAAAACAATCTTGCCTAGGGCTACCTAACCAATTCAGAGCAGAGGTAAGACTGGAAGAGCCAGCATTTTCTGACTGACGGTACATTCTTCTTCCAGATGTTGTGTCAGCCCTCCCAAAGTTAGCAGCCTTTAGATGTGATGGGTGACAGCTTCTATAATTCCTAGCCAACATGTTATTTGAAGAGCACCAAAAGTGGAGAATGGCTCCACCAGTTCTCCGGGGGGAACTTTGTTCCTTCATACAATTTAATGCTTACTCTTGGTGTTCTCAACTCTTGCTCAGACTAAAAACTCTACGTAGGCTTCTGCAGCATTCAGGCCCTGCAGTTGTGCTTTCTGAATAAGGATGAGAACCAAACATCTATGCAATACCTTCTTGTTAAAAGAGTGATTGGGACACTGGCCTTGAGGGACCAGTTCAGGCCTGAAGTGTTAATAATTTATGCAGAAAAATGCCAACATCCCTATGTTTCATTTCATTAGCATTCTTTCAACTGCCATTTGTAGCTCTGCATTGGTCCAGGGGGATCCATTGCATTGGTAAATTGGGCCCTCCGCATCAGGATGGGCAAAACCTTTTGTATGCTTGGTGCCGCTTAATAGCTCATTAGTTAGGCCAGGTAGCAATTTTCTTTTTCAGATGCAGAGAAATATTGGGGGAAGGGCTGGAAAGATAGAAGAGAGAAAACCACTGATGGGAAAATCATCCCCTTCTTATCCATCCTTTGGCATTTATCCTATTCCTTCAGAATTACTTGCAAGCGAGGAAGTTTTAAAAATGTGCCATGTAAAATTGTTGCCTCCCAGGCAAAATTTTCCAAGTTCCATTAGGATGGGAGTGTCCTTTTTTAAAATACAATTAGTCATGTGCCAATGGTGTTTCTCTTAATTTATCCAAGTTCTTTCTTATTCTTCTTTGATTTATCCTACCCCTGTTTTTAAATGAACTTTTCTGTTTGGCTTCTGCCACTCAGAAAATGTCTGCCATTGTATTAAGGCCTTGTTTAGAATCTGATTCTGCCAGTCTAGGAGAGGAGAAGAAATCTCCACAGGGTTTAACTTTACTTCCATTCTCGGATTGAACAGAAGTCTTGCCAGACTGACTCCAAAGGACAGCTAGAGAAGAATCTTTATTGCTAACTAGAATGGGGTCATGATGAACAGCTGATTGTCAGTTCGAGGGTGCAGGAACAGTTCCCTTTTATATATGCAGCATTTTAACCTATGATTGCTGCCTCCTGGTTTTCCCATGTTTCAGTGAACTCTGCCTGGCCTTCATGCCCTCGAAGGCAAAGCATAGGATGGTCCCTGACCTGACATCTCTCTCGTGAGAACTGCTGCCTCTCAGCTCAGCTTTCAATTTATTTCCTTTCTTATCTTGTTGACTAAATAGATATATTTGCATTTGATGCGCAGGAAATAAATGCAGGGTTTGAAGAGCATTTAGATGAGCAACAGCTAAATGAAGATAATAGGCCTAGGTCACCATTTTCCTTGCAGAACAGTCCTTAACTCTAGATTGTGTAACAAAAGCATCTGAAACCTGTAGTATACCATGTCCATTCATCTATTTTTATCAGCAGCTGCTGATTTCTTTCCAAACAACACATCAGAATTCAGTCAGTCTAACGTGTATCCTGAGGGGTGGGGGGTGGGGAATTATGAACAGCTTACTGATTTTTATTTTATTTTATTTTGTGGCATGTAGCCATCTCATTGAAATTGTTATGCACATATTTATTCATTCATTCATTCATTCATTCATTCATTCATTCATTCATTCTATTTATATACCGCCCTTTTCCCGAAGGACTCAGGGCGGTTTACAGGGCTTTAAAAACATGCAATACAAAAATTAAAAAAGAATTAAATTAAGATAATTAGCCCGACATAACTGTTTAATAGCAGCAGAGTCTGTAGATGTTAGGATGGGTGACAGATTTCAAAGCTGTCTTTTCACCAGCATTTCCAACGCCAAAAGACGAGCCTCTGTAGAGTCTAAACAGGATTTTGTTTATTTTCCATTGAGAACTGGTATATCAAAACAATAAATGAAATTATGGTGCAAATGTTTGTCTACCCCTCTGCAAGTCTGTGAATCTTTGCAGTTTCCTCATTTGTGGTCCAAATATTAGAAACTGAATTAATTTTTGTCTCATTTTAGGTGCATTGCAAGTTGGCCTTATGATTTCATCTTAACACATTAACATTTTTATCCTGTGCTATTTAGCACTGTGGGATGCAGTGGCTCAGTGGCTAAGGCGCTGAGCTTGTCGATCAGAAAGGTCGGCAGTTCAGCGGTTTGAATCCCGAGTGCTGAAAGCAGAGTGACCGCCTGTTACTTGTCCCAGCTTCTGCCAACCTAGCAGTTCGAAAGCATGTAAAAGTGCACGTAGAAAAATAGGGACCACCTTTGGTGGGAAGGTAACAGCGTTCCGTGCGCCTTCGGCGTTTGGTCATGCCAGCCACATGACCACAGAGATGTCTTCCGACAGTGCTGGCTCTTTGGCTTTGAAATGGAGATGAGCACCGCCCCCTAGAGTCAGGAATGACTAGCACGTATGTGCGAGGGGAACCTTTACCTTCACCTTACTTACTACAAACTGCATTTCTGGAACAAATAGTGGACAAAAGGAGCTATTTTTTTAGCAGGATATTAGCAGGACTGCTTTCCCTCTAAGCAAAGCAACACTTGTTTAAAAGCACATGCATAATAATCTGTATCTTGCTTTACACACACACACACACACACAGTACACACATGTGCACATGCACACACATGCACACGCACAAAATGCCAGCACAGCTCCGAGATTCAGTCCCTTATCATTTTTACTTTTGGTGATGCAGTAAGATGAAAATCCGAGAGAAAATCGCCTATGACTTAATCACAGGGTATGAGGAGACATGCTACAAGCTTGTAGCTGCTAAACCAAAATCCTTGAATGGTTTTCATTTTGGAAATCCTCTAAATCAGGACTATCATCTCCATCATTCTCAGGTGGCGTAGAAAAACTCTGCAATCTGAGGATGTTTGGAAAGGACTATAATTTGTCTACATGGCACTAAATTGGAAATGTCTGTGCTGGGGATACATGTAGAAATTTTTAAAAAGTGAGAAACTTTTCAGAGTTCAAGAGAAAAAAACTAGAACATATATAAATCTTTATTATGGATTTCATATGTGTGGCTCATCATTTTCCACTTGATATGGATCTATATTCATTCAAGGCTTATATAGGAATTGCTTGTAATTTCAGTACAATGGGAGAGAAAAGATAAGTTCCACACATGATTAAATCCACGAATACAGAGGTTTTAGGCAAGGAAATTAACACAGCCTAAGCAAAAGAATGCTTCATTATTTATATATGTAGCCCAAAATAGGAAGAGAATGTGCTAAGGGAGTTGATTTGGCTCATAGTTTGCTATGAATATACCTAATCGTATTTTGAAATAATATTTGATTATATAGCCAGAGTAAATAGATTTTCCCTTATAAAACAAATGACACACATTACTCAGTTAAGGATTTAAAAGTAATTTTATTTTCACGTTAGAATAAGTACAGTAAATGTACTACATATTTTTTAAAACTACAGCTTACTAAGGCTAGGTTCAAGAATTGTTTTCCAGTGGCACAATATGTAGGAAAGCAATTCTATAGGCAATGAGTAGAGGAGGACGACAGATAAAGAGAAAATATTATTCAACAGCAATTTTGGATTGATCTCATAGGTGCAAATATAACTACTGTTGGTTACCATAGTTACAAATCTACATAACACAATGTGTTTATTTTTCATTGTTGTCTGTTCTGTACGTTTTTCCATATACAATTAAAGTTTATTTTTTTTGCCCACCCAAAGCATTTTGTTCCTTATATGGTCTTTTGAAATGTGATTGATCATTGCCTATCATAGAATATTCAGACATGCACATTTATTTGTTATCTTGGTTTCTACCTACAGTAAGAGTTTGTTTAGAGGGGATGGAAAAGGGCTTTTATTTGTTCCTACATTTCTGCCACTTCAATGCCTTTGAAGTAAAATTTTAAAAGTTAACACGGGGATCATCATCAACCTGAGCTGTTTGATAAGAGGTAGAGACAAAATATTGCGATGGCCATGTTTTGGGAAGATGTTGCTTTGGTTTGCTATTGAGTCTGAACAGGCAGTCCTTCCATACCACCTGAGACAGTTGTTTGCCTATAGATGCAGGTAAAGGCGTGGGAAGATAGTAATCTAGAAGGTTAAATTTGGTTGGAGACATGATTTCTGCTGGTGGACCTGCATGAACAGTCACTGGCTTTGCTGAGCCCAAGACTGGATTTAGTACTAGAGACAAGGATGCTAGTGCATACAGATATTAACATTCTGCTTAACTATGGATAATAAGAGGGATATTAATCATCAGTCAAAACTAATTGGCTGATTGTTGGTGGTAAAATATGGCTTTCCCCAGGGTGGCTCAAAAGAACGTACAGATTCAATCCAATGCTCCCCCCCGCCACGGCCCCAGCCGTTGCTGCCCAGGGAAGGCACAGGCAACAAAGCGAGCAAAAACATAGATCTCACTGGGTGAAGGAGCTGAGATCGGGGGGAAGGCACAGGAAACAGAAAGTGGCACATTTCAAAAGTGGCATCTCGCATCTGGAGGTGCCAGACAGCGTCCCGCTGAGAGACCTGGGCCATACCTCTCTGCCTGCCAACTTGCCAATGGGGGGGGGGCTTTCTGCCGGGCCATCTCCCCCTCCTGCTGCTTGGCAGGGAAGGAAAGCATTTCCCCATACTGCCCCCTTCTTTCTCTTGGCCCCACTGACAAGGGAGGAGGAAGGCCAGGCTTGGAGGATAGCCGCCCCCTCCAGATATCCACCCCCGCCGTTCTCTCCCAGCCCTCTTTGCTGATGGCAAGAGCACATGTACCGCGATGAAGGCAGAATGCTGTTTCCACGCAAAGGCAAACACTCTTCACTCCCACCCCAAGGCTCCAGCCATGCCACCACTGTGATAGGGAGTCGCATCAGAGGGCCCAAAGAGCCGCATGCAGCCCCAGAGCCACAGGTTGCCGACCCCTGGGCTATGGGAATGTTTCCCAACCTTGGCATCTTTAAGATGTGTGGACTTTAACTCTCAAACTCCCCCAGCTAGGATGGGGGAGTAGAGTAACAGACTCTTTAAGTCCAACAATATTCTTCCTCCTTCCTTCCTTCCTTCCCTCCTATACTCAAAAGAGCTAAGGCGGGACTAGTTTAAGTTTCTTTCTAATGTCTTCTTATCTTAACCTTAGATGATAATTTTCTAACTGATATCACATATTTTCTCCAAGGTTATCCTCTACAAGCATAATTAATCTGCTAGCCTTTCAAGATTTATTACATTTAAACACAATTAGTTTGGTAGGCTTTCAAGATTGTTAGGAATATGACTATTACCTAAGTGGTTGGGTTGGCAATATATAAACCATCAATATATGTTTGCAGTGGAAATGTATTGCATCACTTTAAGACTGCTGTATTGCATCATACTGTGTCCTGATTGCCAATGTCCTCAAGATGGAGCTAGAAAGCTGGCTTGTCCTCTTTGTTGTTCTTGCTCCCTAATATCTGTGTGGTGGGTGGGTTTTGCTACTGTTTGCAAATCCAGAAGAACTGTGTTAATGTGAATGAATAAGAGGACTGGTAAGAAGACTTTGTTATTGGATAATCCCTGGACTGTTGTTCCGGCTATCTACTGAATTATATGTGTATGACCTGGACTGTTTATTGGACTGTGCTTTGCTTTTTCCTGAAAGTAAACTATTACACAACTCAGTGTATCTGTCTGGTTACTGTGCTTATTCATAAAAGCCACCCAAAGTCCTTCAGGAGATGGGTGGCATAACAATCCAATAGTAGTAGTAGTAGTAGTAGTAGTAGTAGTAGTAGTAATAACAACAACTACTACTACTACTACTCTCAAACCCTTTCATGTGCACACCCTTGCTACTCAAGGGTTACTTTGCAAATTCCTTAACAAAGATGCTGATATGTGACCATCTGGAAACTGAAGAGCTACATGGGGGTGGGGTATCAAGAAAGCACCTGAATTCAGCCCTTAGGTGCTAGGTCTATTTTCTGATCAGACAACATAGACAGTAATGGAAGAATCAAGGAGCCTTGGAATGCAGCATGTTTAACCCAAGAAATCGCAAACTCACTGCTGACGAGGCTAATGAGAATGGCTTTTAAATATAATGCAGCAGCACCAGAGGGCTGAAGACTAACAGACTAGCATGAATGAAAGGGGAAACTAAGCCAGCATTTGCAACTGAGGAACCTGAGGGTGTGAGAAACTCACAGTTTCACCAAGTTGGCTCCACAGTTACATGCAAAGCCAAAACAATAATTAATTATCAATATAAATATTAATAAAGAAACCAGAGGCTTATAAGGCAAGTTCAGGTCTCGGTGGCAACTTGAACAGAGATGGAAGAAGGGGGATTCAATACTTTTTCAGTAAAAGAGTACATATTAAATGTCCTGAAACCGGGCCAGGGATATGGTAAGAAGACCTGCTAGTGTAAAATTGAAAATTAGCATTGGCAGTAGGAATTTCCTGAAAAGCAGGAAAAGGAAAGGTTTAGCTGCAGTTTAAAGAAGAGCCAGTTTGGTCTAGACCAGTGTTTCCCAGCCTTGGCCCTTTGAAGATGTGTGGACTTCAACTCCCAGAATTCCAGAGCCACCAATTGAGGAATTCTGGGAGTTGAAGTCCACGCATCTTCAAATGGCCAAGGTTGAGAAACACTGCTGTAAAGTCTGCTGAATAAAACGAGTCCACATTGGAACATTGTTTGCTGAGTCTCCTCCTATCACATCCATCTTCTCTAAAATGATATTCAACATGATTGTATTTTGTTATCACCCAATTCAGGTGAAGGAGTTGAGATGTTATTTTTATTTGTTTTAATGGATGAAACAGAACAATCAAAACAATATGTGATTGCAGCCTTAAAAATAACAGCTACGGGCATTATATGAGTGATTCAAGCAAATTGAACACAATGGGAGAAAAAGAAAATGAGGAAAAGGATTAAAAATAAGATCCACTTAATATCATTATAAGATTAAAACTATAATTAAAGTCTAGAGTTTGTGCAAACATATTGCTCCATCATTTCATATGTTGAATATATAAATATGTCGATGATAAATACAAATCTTGAATCCATTCCTTAATGAATGAAAGAGTTTATATCTGTCTCTTTAAAATTAACGAAATGCCAAAGGGTCTAACTATGGGGCATAGGAATAAATTTTATGATGGAGGTAGTGTTGGTAGGCAGACTGTCAGAGCTGGACAACTGATTGAGCAGAACTTTCTCTAAGAAGCAGTTTGGGATTTTTAAAATATTTATTATGTGGCTGCAAATGCAAACCGTTTCAATTCCGCAACTGTGGCTGTTCTGAGATTAGGTATCAGAAGATATGCCACCCAAAGAGGTTAAAAGACAAGTAGCATTTAAACCATTTGCATTTCCTGTGGCAATTCCCAAAAATTAAATCTTCCAGATTGGACTAGTGCAAATCCTTATATTCTGATCCTGTCTTATGAAGATTCAGAAGCTACAGATTTCCCAATACATAGCAGCTAGGTTGCTTATTGAAACAGGCTTTATGATCATACTAGCCCAGGGGTCTGCAAACTTAAACACTCAAAGAGCCATTTGGACCTATTTCCCACAGAAAAGAATACACCGGGAGCCAATAACTGAACCACCGGGATGACTGGGTGGGCGTGGACAACTCACATCCCTTATTCCCACCCAGTTGCTTCCTGCTCTGGAATATGGAGTGAATCCCCATCCCACACCATCACCCTTCCCTTCTCAGGCCAGGCGAGGAGTGACAGGGAGGGCAGGGCAGAGGAGGCAGCGGCCAGTCAGTGGTGAGATCAGCCTACAGGGAGCCGCAGCAGAGGGCCGAAAGAGCCGCATGTGGCGCCAGAGCCACAGTTTGCAGACCCCTGTACTAGCTGATAACCCGTCTTTGCCCAGGTATTTTTGGCTTAAGCAGGGAATGTTGTAGCCTACAATTCCCAGCATTCTTTGCCCGATTTGCATGGCTTGCCTCTATTGGCTGGAGAGACTCCGATTTACATGCCTTGCCTGGTAACCATCTGCACATGCTCAGTACAAGTTTTCTGATATAGAGGTGTGGGGGCGTCCACTTTGGCACCCTTTTTCAGGACAAAGACTGGTCAACTATGTGCCTGACCCCCCAGCGCTCCTCTCCGGAGTCAAAGTTAGGTGCCTGTCAAGTTTGGGCCACTTTGGTGCACGGGTGAAAGAGGCTATTCAGGACATACCCACAAACACCGACATCAAACACTTCTCTTTTATAGATTATACCAGTATTTCAGTTGATGCATTGGTTCTGATTTTTTTTCTGACCCCCTATCCTTTATTGGGGATCCTGATACACAGCCTATTGACTGGGAATGCTGGAAGTTGCAGTCCAACCCACCATCAGGGGCCAACTTTGAGAACTCAGCAATTGATAAAACACCTTGGACTGCCGGACAGACATTGAAATATGCTGCCTGGAGAGGTTTTGAGTTTTGTGCCAGGTTAAGGCTTTCAAATCGTATTAAATCTAGTTCTTGTTTCTCTTCTTCAGTCCAACTCCTTTCAGCACATCACTTGATTTAGAAGTGGATCAATTAATTAGGACAAAGCATCTGCTTTATGGGAAACTAGCCAATAACCTGGCCTTGCCTGGGTAGTTTTGGCTTCATCAGGGAATGCTGCAGACTACAATTCCCAGCGTTCTTTGCCTGATTTGCATGCCTTGCCTCTATTGGCTGGAGAGCCTCCGATTTGCATGCCTTGCCTGGTAACCATCTGCACATGCTCAGTACTGATTTTCTGCTGTAGAGGTATGGGTGTGTCTACTTCACCACCCTTTTTCAGGGACAAAGACTGGTCAACCACGTTCCTGACCACCACCAACTCCAGTGCTCATCTCCAGAGTTCAAAGTTGGTGCCTGTCAAGTTTGGGCCACTTTGGTGCACGGCTGAAAGAGCCTATTCTGAACATACCCACAAACACCAACATCGAACACTTCTCTTTTATAGATATAGATTAGGTAAAGTTGTCTCATGTTACTTGGTAGCATTATGCATCTAATTCAAATCTATTCTAATAGAATCTTGCAAGGATCAGAGAGGAGCCATAGTGGAGAATAATAATCAGGAACAACACAGAGGAACTGGACACTGGAATCTCTTGTCTTTTTCGTAATAAATCACCTTTTAATTGCATAGTGACTTCTTGAATAATTGCTTTAGAAAAAAGACTATTACAGTAGTGTACAGTGGTCCCTCTACTTACGAATTTAATCCGTTCCAAATGCACATTTGTAGAAAAATTTGTAAGTAGAAAAGCGGTTTCCCATAGGAATGCATTGGAAATGGATTAATTTGTTCTGGAGCCTAGGAGAAAGACCCAGAGACACAGTTTTTTTGTGGAAACTTTTTTATCAAGTGCACTTTAAAGGCATGCAAACTGCACAGCAACATTACTTTTCACCAATAAACATTTACAACAGCACTTTATCATTTTTTTTGGACCTGATGCACATCACTTTAAAGGCAGGCAGGCACACTGAACATGCCTCAGCCTCAGCCAACATTTCTAAATCTTACTGAACACAGTAAGGAGGAGGAGAAGAGGAAGAAAAGGAGAGGAAGAAGAAGGGAGAGGAGGGAAGGCTGGGCTGGGGCAGCTGCGGGTGGCATTGGCCCCGGGTGAGTGGCGCAGGCAGCGGTAGCAGCATGGGCAGTGGTAGCCCGTGCTGCCTGTGGCGCTACTGCCCCCAGCCTCGCTACGCCGCCCAGCACCTTCACTGCCACTGCTACCGCTGGCAAAACCCCCTCCCCAGCCTCGCTCCCATTCCTGTCGCCTCTTACTCCCATGCAGCTGCTCCAGGCTCCCACACCGAGGACCACCCAACTCTGGTCCCTCCACCTCCATAATGGCGTTTGCTCTGAGGGGGAAGGCAGGCAAGCTCTGCCACCTCTCCTTCGCCAGATTCTCCTTCGCTGTCTCGGGGGAAGGGCCTGGCCCGAGAGCTGGCCAGCTCTGTCCATTCCTTGCCGGGGCCACAGGGACTGGAAGGCCCACCTCACGCCGGGCAGAAAGAACGAGGGCGCTGGCGCCGTCAGCCATTTCCCCTCCACACTCCATAGCTGCCCCAGCAGGGCAGGAGAAGAGGACAGAGGGAGGGGGGGATGGAAACAAAGACCCCAGCGGAAGAAAAAATCCTCCCCTGCACAGGATTTGCCCCTTTTTGTCCGCCTGCCTGCCTCCTTCCCTTCCTGCGATGCCCCCACGACCTGTTTCCCAGCTTGCTTCTTACCCCTGTGCGGTTCCCCTGGTCCTGCCACTGCCGCGGGCTCTAACTCCCATCCCTGGGAGAAGCTGGGCAGCGGGGGCAGCTCGAGAAGCCGGCTTGGCTTCATGCCAGAGCTGCTGGCCCGGGCTGGGACTCCCCCCGCTCAGTTCGCTTGGCAAGT
>JANHFR010008471.1:163340-177825 GCA_032468015.1 Mimophis mahfalensis | reverse complement strand
TTTACATGCTTTCAAACTGCTAGGTTGGCAGAAGCTGGGACAAGTAACGGGAGCTCACTCCGTTATGCAGCGCTCGGATTCGAACCACTGAACTGCCGACCTTTCTGATCGACAAGCTCAGCATTTTAACCACTGAGCCACTGCATGTCCTTGTTCAAACTAGAAGCCTATTAACCAAGTTTTCCAATCATAGAAAAATTTTAATTTACAATCAGAATAATGGAGTTGGGAGGGATCTTGGAGGTGTTTTAGTCCAACCCCCTGCTTAGGTTGCACACCCTATGCCATTTCAGACAAATTACCATCCAATTGCTTCTTTAAAACCTCTAGAAATGGAGCAGCCACAACTTCTGAAGGCAAGCCTTTCCACTGGTTCTCACTGTCACTGCCAGGAAATTTCTCCTTAGTTCTAGGTTGCTTCTCTCCTTGATAAGTTTTCATCTGTTACTTCTTGTTCTCCTTGTTACTTCAAGTGCTTCAGAGCACAACCCTTTGGATTTTGGAAGACTGCTATCATATCACTTCTAGTCTTTCTTTTTGTTCCATTAGATGTACCCAACTCTTGCAACCATTCTTCATGTGTTTTAGTCTCCAGCCTCCTAATCTTGCTTTTTGCTCTTCTCTGCACTCTTTCTAGAGTCTCAACATTTTTTTTTGTATCTTGGTGACCCGAACTGGATGCAGTATTCCAAGTGTGGTCTTACCAGTATAAAATGGTACTAGGACTTCATATGAGTTTGATGCTATCCCTCTGTTGACCCAAGATATGACTGCGTTGGCGTTTTGGCAACTGTGGCACATGGCTGGCTCATACTTAAGTGGTGGCTCCTAGATCCCTCTCATAGTCATAGCTCTTGAACCACATACCACCTATTCTATAGCTGCTCATTTGGTTTTTCTTGCCTAAGTGTAAAACCATAGTTTTCTCACCACTGAATTGCATTTTGTTGCATAGGGCCCAATGTTCAAATCTATCGAGATCCTTGTGGATCTTGAGCTTATCTTCTAAAGTGTTGGCTATGCCCCCTTCCAACTTGTCTGCAAATTTGATGAGTTCCCATTTTACCCCTTTATCTAAATCAGAGGTGGGGAACAATGACCCCTTCATGACTTGTGGACTCAACTCCCAGGATTCTGGGAGCTGTAGGCCACAAGTCATAAAAGGGCCGTCGTTCCCCATCCCTGATCTAAATTGCTTATGAGTACTGGGCCTAAGATAGACATACAGAAAATAATTGTATACCCCATACATGTGTGAACTGCATTTACTAGCAAACCTAGGGGATCTCTCTCTCTCTCTCTCTCTCTCTCTCTCTTTCTCTTTCTCTTTCTCTCTCTCTCTCTCTCTCTCTCACACACACACAAACTGTTCAAAGTGCCCTATAAGGAAATACTCACAGCAAACTAAATTGGCCCCAAATGATGATAGGTAGAACAATTTGTGAGAAATCCATGGCCTAGTAACCTAATTATTTATTTACTGACCATATTTCAGAGATAATACAGCTAGCATGCATATCTAGTAGGAAGAGATAAATAATAAACTCATCCCAGTATTCCAATGCCATGCTAATGTTTTCACTGTGTCTGGCTTTGTGTGTGTGTGCATTGGTTTGCAACACAGTAGGCCAAGGATCTATAAACTCTGCTTCTGCCTTTGCTCAGAACTGCCCAACAAGATGTCAGTGCTTTGCTGGCAACCTATTGTTTCCTTGCTAATAAAATTATATTGTATCCTCAGAGTAATTCTTCTTTCAGCAGTACTGGACTGCAACTCCCATCACCCAAAACCAAGGGTGACTTGAAGTTACCCATGTCATGTCATCCATGACTAGAAGTAGTAGAAGTTGTAAGAGAAGTAGTAGAATCTGCCAGGATGGGGAAACATGCTGTAAGCTTTACGGTGTCAAGTATAAGGAAACTTTTCACATTCCCCCCTTGCTATATTTTTTTACCTGGTTAGCAGTGATATCATCAAATACAAAATCAGTTGATATGAAACCAACATGCAGTGCTAGAATTCTGGGAATTTAATGCGCAGAGGAATATAACATTTTCCCCCTGCTGCTTTGGAATTTTTAGAATGAGGTAGGTGAATCTTGGTAATATATGGAAACTTTCTCATGGACCTTTTTGTCAGACTACAGAGAGCTTTGAAGTTCAGGGGACAGTATTCCTTTAATATTAGTTCATCATGGATGATGGATTTTGCTTTTGTTGGAAGGATGGTCTGCTTTCCGATATGCAAATGGAAGGACACTCCTGGAAGGCAATTAAAATTATCAGAGAGGAACATATATTAAACTGGAGACCAGATGCCTTCAGAATAGTCTTGCTTTGACTCAGAGTGGGAAATGCATGTATCCTGTTTGGACAGGCTGGGAGCACCTGCAAAGAATGGGAAAGATGGGGGTGGCTATTCATGATGAGCCCGATAAACTAAAGCAGAAAATTACTTTTGAAGTTCAGCAGGTTTTCTATATACAGGTACAATTTGTGCATTGGGGTTGAGGAGAACGGAAACACAAAGGGCAAGAAATTGCTCTCTTCATACGCCATTGGAAAACCAGCACCGGGACGGACAAATTCAGTCCCTTTTGTCGTGATCCTCCTGTCATGCGTAAAAGTAAACTTTGGCTCCCCAGCAATTGCTTTGTGCTGCCACAACCCAGCTGTGGAACAAAGCTGCATTGTGTGTGTTTTCTCACCAAGGAGCTTGGGCTGAAAGAACCCAATGGAAGATAGGATCTCGTGGAGACTTAACCTCCTTCCACGGGGGAAACTCTTTAACTGGCAGTTTCTTGATGTTTTCAATTGCTTCCTTTTACCGCCATAAGATTCATGAAGGGAAAACTGTGTGCAGTGACTGAGCTAAGCTTGCTTTTGGGGAAGAAAAGAGGAAGAGAAAGCAGGGGGCCAGGATTGGATGGGGTTTCAAACATTTGTTGCAGTCCAACTAGCTAGAGGCAGTCTTCCCTGTTCCACCTCCAGCATTCTTCCCAGACCTTCCCACTTCTCTATAGGTTTAGGTTACCCCCACCCCCATCCTCCTTTATTTACCTCAGCTCTCTTTACCTCATCCTCTGGGGGAAAAAGAGGGCCATGGAAATAATCTGTAACTCAGGAAAGGATTTTTGGATTTGCAGCCCAATCCACACAGAGAGAAAAAAAACAGTGTTTTGTTACAGAAGCAGGAATGGAAAGTCTATGTGAGGTTTGTATGTTAAAGACAAGCCCAAAACACCCTCTGCTGGCTGATAATTTTACTTCTACCGGTAGTAATACACATCCCTGCTTTCATACTCTGACACAAAATTACTTCTCAAACTTTCTGGACTGCCCTTCATCCTGGTAGACATCCTGTTTTATCCTTGTTTACAGTATTTTTACTGAATGTTTGGATGATATACTGATTTACTTTTTTGCTCCAATGGATGGTGTTATTGCTTTGATTCTCTACTTCTTTTCTTTTTTTAAAAAAAAATCTGTGCCGTGTTGTGGTATATCTGTATATTATTTATTAATCAAATTTATTTAGCCACCCATCTTACTGAATCACTCATCTTACTGAGCAGCATACAACAGTAGATAAAAAGATATAAAAACAGAATACAACTATGAGCCACCCAGAATCACTCAGCAGTGAGATGCGCACCATATGAATTTAATAAATAATAATAATAATATAAAAATGTAGTAATCAATATCCGTAAGAACCCAAATACAACCAAGGTAGTGGGGGGAATAAGAAATAGCCACCTCAGCAATTGGAACCCCCTAAATTTTCTGGTTCTTTGGGAGCCCTGGGCATAGTCAGCTCATATAGCATATAGCCAGATGGGGCCAGTCTAATTTTGGAAGGAAGGATGTTCCACAAAGCAGGTATATAGTATATGTAAGCCCCAATGGGATCCATACCCTTCAATAAGTGCCTGTTATTTATTTACCTGCCTGCCTCCCTATCTGCCTATCTACCTGTCTGTTTTATATGTCTCTCAGTTACAATGTCAGAGCATCAATGCAATGTTAAAATGTACTTCATCAATCATAAAATAAATAAAGCTGTATATTTTAGTAGAAGCAAGAGAATCAAAAGGTCTGCAATTCCCCCATCCTCCCCCTTTTTTTGAAAAACGATCTTGACTGATACTACTTCTTCCTGGTGTTAGGCCCTCACTATAGCTCGACTTGATACTAACTATGTGAATTATTCAGATAAGGTCACCTCATGTTTACATGAGTCTAAGGGAAGTAAGTATTCAAGGGAAACTTTGTGTTCTTCATCCCCAAAAGTATGGTAAAGAAATCTTCCCCAGTTTGGTACTTTCCAAATGCTTTGTATTGATGCTGGTTTTCTACTTTCCAATTCAGAATGGCAATAGGCATGTTGGCTGAGAATAGCAATAGCACTTATATACCACTTCACAGTGCTTTACAGCCCTCTCTAAGCAGTTTATAGAGTCACCCCAACAATCTGGGTCCTCATTTTACCCACCTTGGAAGGATGGAAGGCTGAGTCAACCTTGAGCCTGGTGGGATTCGAACTGCCTGATTGCAGGCATTCAGCAGAAGTAGCCTACAGTACTGCATTCTAACCACTGCACCACCATGGCTCTTTCTAAATAGGATAGTGAGGATTATAATGTAAAAGAATCTGGAAGCCACTTGATTGAGGAGAATTAGTTTAGAAGCTTTTCAAAATTGGTTGGCCTCACACTTTACAATTACAGTTGGACAGGGGTGGGTTTCAAATTTTTTAACAACCGGTTCTGTGGGTGTGGCTTAGTGGGCATGGCTTAGCTAGGTGGTCATGTGACTGGAGACAGCAAGTCTAGGCTACTGCCAAGAATGTAATAAGGGTTAACTGGAGAGCCAGAATCTTAAGCAGGGCAATGAAGATTAGGCTAGAAACAACACCAGAATGTTTCCTTCCTGCCTTCCTTGCTGGATTATCTCTGTAAAGTGGAAAAAACAAAAGGAGACTTCTTCTAACAACCGGTTCTCCAAACTGCTTAGAAAGTTAACAACTGGTTCTAGCGAATAGTTGCGAACTGGTAGAAACCCACCCCTGCAGTTGGATCACAGCCTGGGTCCTGCACATTTGAAGCCAATGGCTTCCTTGTTCCTGTTAAGAAAAGGAGAAGAGGCAAGCTTCATAAGGAAGCCATGGTCTCCATGTGTCATTTCTTTTTTAAAATGGTGGGAGTTGAAGGCCATAAAACTCTAAATATACCTAGCCTGGATGATGAGCAATTGAGAAGTTGAATTCTGTTTAATGATTTGAATAGGATTACTTTTAAGAGGTAATTCTTGTGGCTTCACTTTGTGGAGCATTATAAGGAAAAGAATAATAATTAGGAACTGTGTTTTAAATCATTTGTTCATTTAAAGCAGCGGTTCTCAACCTGTGGGTCGCAACCCCTTTGCAGGTTGAACAACCTTTTCACAGGGGTCACCTAAGACCATCAGAAAATACACATTTCCAATGATCTTAGGAACTGAGACACCGCTCCTCTATCCGGCTCCTTCCGCACCACTCCCGCCCTTCGTCTTTGGGCCTGCCCAGCCCATCTTGTCCAGCGCTGGCAGGAGCGGCGTGGAAGGCGAGCTAGACTGGGGAATCCTGCAGCCACCGCCCAGCCACCTGCCTGTCCTCGCTGCTCTCTGGCACCCCTTGTGGCCAGCCAGCCCTGCACATGCGCAGTAGGGCCAGCCACCCTGCCAGCCAGTATTAAAGGGTGGCAGCATTAGGAAGGTTGAGAACCACTGATTTAAAGTGGGGTGGTCTTGAAAATAATTTGAGGCCATCCAACTCCCACCTGACTTTAGAAACTAGAAAACAACACACACACACACACACACACACACACACACACTATACAGCAGGCAGTAAAATACAACTGGCACGTGGAAGGAAACCACAATAAACACTGCCTGTTTCCAGTTCACCCATCATTAAAAAAGACTACCCAAACAGCCTAGTCCCAGGTCTGGAGAAGCAGCCAAATCTTTAAAGATTGCCTGAAGGGAAGCCAAGTGAGGCTGTGTGAATCTCCAAGGGGCTGCTGTACATATGCAGCCACAGAGAATGCCTGCCTTCTGGTTCCCACTAAATAGCACTGTTTAATGCAGTGTTTCGCAATGCTGGCTGTGGAGTTCTGGGAGTTGAAGTCCACGCATCTTCAAACTCCCAAGATTGAGAAACACTGGTTTAATGGACAGGATCTGGAACAGCCAGATCCTTGTTGGAGCAAATAGGGCAGGCAGAAACTGCCAGAGACAGAATGTCCCTCTGATGGGTAGAGTCGAGTTGTAGTGAAAGGCGAGAAATTCCACACCAAGCAATCGCTGGTGAAAGTCATTCAAAAGAAAATACATGCTTAAGTTTGATCTTCAGTCAGGCTGGGTTGTAAATCTGGATATGCCAGGGTTTAAATATCAGGGGCCAAGATATTTTCCTTCTTAGCTGAACTATTAAAAAAGGGAAGGGACAGCTCTGGCTTTCTTTCAAATAGGTAGAAAGTTACTTCCTGGCTGGCTTAGGGCTTAGCCTTAGAGCAACGTAACCAACAATTAGGACTCAGGTACTGGATATCCAGAAAACATAGGCTAAAAATTAGTGTAAGCTAGATGCAAACTGGAATCCAAAATGTTTTAAATTGAAAATTATACAGTATGAATTGTGGTACTTTTCAATTCCATTGTCCTATTTCATTCTGCCTTTGTGGTTTGGGTGTGTGCGCGCATGCATGTGTATATGCATGAATGCATATTCCTGGCTAGAGGCACAGTGTTGAAATGAACCCTGCAAACATCAGTTCTTTTCTCTTAATTCCCATTCAATTTTCAACTCCTTTTAATTCCCTAACCTTGATATACATAATAAAAATTTCCTTTTTTTTTTAGCTGAACAGTGCTCTCTCTTCCATTCTGGAAGGATTTCAACCTTAGTGCACCTCCTTCCCTTTGATTAAGCGGCAGAAAAGTGTGGGGGGGGGGGGAGCAGAGGCAGGAGCCGTGTGAACTTTCTTCCCAGTAAGCCAGTGCAGAGATAGCTTTCTCTAGAAAAAAGGTGAATGGTGGCACTGTAGCATTTTCCAAATAGATCTACCCCCAGGAGTGGTAAGAGGTTATAGGAGGGATCTGGTGGAGGATCTAGAGCAGTGGTTCTCAACCTTCCTAATGGTGCGTCCCTTTAATACAGTTCCTCATGTTGTGGTGACCCCCCAACCATAAAATTATTTTCACATACAGTATGCCTGTATTTGTATTGAAATATGTGTTTTCCGATGGTCTTAGGTGACTCCTGTGAAAGGGTCATTCAACCCCCAAAGGGGTCCCGACCCACAGATTGAGAACTGCTGATCTAGAGACTCCTAGTAAAAGCTAATGGGCCCAGTCTATCACAGCTCTGAGTTCATGGATAGGCATATGCAGCTACATTCCATTAGATGTATCCAGAGGTGGTATTCAGCCAGTTCTGACAGTTTCAGGAGAACCAGTAGCAATAATTTTGATTGGTTCAGAGAACCGGCAAATACCACCTCTGATTGGCCCCACCCCTCCATTCCCTACCCCTTCCAGGAGTCCCCCTGTGCCCCTGTTTGGCTGCCAGAACGATTCAGAGAGGTTTTCTAGGCCAAAAATGAGGCACGGGAGGTACGGTGCTGCCCCTCTACACCCCGATTTGGCTGCCAGGAGGCTTCTAGGTGGCTTTCTAGGCAAAAACGGGTCGCATGGGTGTGCGGTGGCCCACCCAGTCACATGACTGCATAGCCCCCCCCCAAGCCACACCCACAGAACTGCTAGCAAAAAAATTGAATCTCACCACTGGATGTATCCATTTTTCTGGAATAATTTGCAAAGCGCCCTCCACGGGTGTTGCAAATGCTAGGAAATGCTGTCCCAACACATGAAAGTGGGTGGAAGGAACACGGGGGCATGATGTGATGAAACATTTGATTTCTGCTCTGAGGGCTCAAGGGGATACATGTGTTATTCTGACAGCTTCCCACCAACCCGTAATCTTTAGTCCTTACTTCAAGCACATCACCCTTCTTTTACACTTGAAACTGAAGCTTTCCTCAAAACAACTTCGTTTCTCTTCTGGCTAGAAGGAAGGTGGGCTTTTGTGCTACATCAAGCTGAATTTGTATAACTTTACAACTTATAAAATCTGATGGAGAACTAATTATCTGTTTGGATAGAGAACATCTGCTCCATTGATTCTATGACAGCAAATTTGTTTGGAGGCTGAAAAATAATAAATCCTGTAATTGCTTACAACTGACCAGAAACCCTGCCCACCCCCCCCACCCCCCATTAGCTTTCTACTTATGGTAGCCTCATTCTGGACCAGCCATACAATGTCTATCTGCAGGGCTGGCATCAGGATATGATTAAGCCCATCTGTCTCCTTACTTACCTTAAAGGAAAATTATTCTGAATTTAAATCAGTCCTGCTAGGGTTGGTTAGAATGATTAAACAGAAAAAAAAATGCCATTTGCTGTGTTTCCCAGGCAGCTAAAGTGAGGTTCAAATGTTTAAAATTAAAAAAATAATAGAGAACAAAGAAGCACTCTATGGCTTAGGCCCAGGGTATTTGCAAGACCACCTACTGCCGCTGATAGCCTCCCATTGCCCAGTACAGTCCCACAGAGTCGGCCTCCTCAGGGTGCCGTCAGCCAGGCAGTGTCGGCTGGCGACCCCCAAGGGAAGAGCCTTCTTTGTGGCAGCCCCTACCCTCTGGAATGAGCTACCCCCAGAGCTCCGGACTATCCCCAACCTTCGATCCTTCCGCAGCACCTTAGAGACGTGGCTCTTTCAACAAGCCAGTCTGGCCTGATTTAATATTAATTTTATTATGGTTAGATTGTTAATTTTAAATTTTAACTTTTTAGTCTTGGGTATTTATTGGATTTCATCTAATTTTCTTTTAACTTTTGTATTGAGTGTTTTTATGGTTGTAAGCCGCCCTGAGTCCTTCGGGAGAAGGGTGGTATATAAATCCAATGAAGGGAGGGAAGAAGGAAGGAAGGAAGGAAGTTTGGCTTCTTCAGAAGAACAGGACCAGCGCCCTGCAGGACCAGACCTCTGATCCCTGTAGTCCAGCAGTCGATTCTCGCAGTGGCCTACCAACTGCACAAGGAAGCCGGCTAGTCTCTCAGCAGATGGCCTTCAGAAGGAACCGTGCTGTCAGAAAGGCTAACGATCATTGATCCCCATGGCTCCCCCCAGATTGGTCCCCGTCTTTTTTGAAGCCAGTCAAGCTGGCAGCCAGCACTACCCCTCATTATATCAAACTCCAACGCTGAATTATACATTTCGTTAAAAATTTACTTGGGACTGTCCTGATTCTTTTTTCCTTCGAGTCAGTAAATTCTACTGTGCAAAACATACATGAATGAATGCGGTGCCATTAATTTAGGGCTTCTGAATGGGTAGAACCCAAATCCCAGAAGATGACAAGCACTCTTTAGGGTGTCACAAATAAGACAGACTGCTAGACCGTGAAGAGAAGATAGGAAGAACAACTGGCGTGCTTTTTAAAGGAGGAGAAGTCCAAAGGTAGAGCTGCTGGCCTGCCCAAGCAGTGCAGGACTTGCAGTCCCTTTCAGATGTTCAACCCTTCACACAAAGCTGTCTTAACTCTGTCCAGTTCTGCCTGACAAACCAGCAACTATACCATTGTGCTTCCTTTTCTTCCGATGGCCCATTTCTCTTACAGTTCACAAAGGGCAAAAGACAGCACCACTCGGGGTGGAATCAGCACTGACTTCCTAAAGCCTAAAGGCCGGAAGATTTTCTGCCTTGCCACACTGCACCATCACCAGACACACACACACACACACACACATACACACACACACACACACACCTCCCCATACACCACCCCTCCACCTTGGATCTGGTTCTGTGGTGTGCCAGCTTACCTGCATATTATGCAAATCTAGGAAATGAGTTTTCAGTAATTGGATTATGGGTGTTATAAAAGTACAGTAATTGTCTACTTTATGAAGTCGACTTTGCCAGAGATGAGTTCTTGCTCCATGGAACCCATAAATTGCAGGAACTTAGTTTGCCAGCAGCTCTGGGATGGGAAAGGTGGGGCCGGGGGAGCTTCCCCATTCTTTGGCTTTTAGATCCTTTAGCGGCAGATGTTGCAAATGAGCACCAACAAGAGCTGTGAAGAGGCCATTGAGAATTGGAGGGCAAGAGAAAGGGCTGGCTGTGTAGGGGAGCAGAAATCCCTCTGTACAGCTTCCTTACCTCTGTTGGGCTCCTCTTAGGACAGAAAAGCTGTGGGGGAGAGGAAGGAAATGTTTCCTTGACAACAGAATCTTGTTTTATTGGCATAGCAGCTTGATGGCGTCCAGCTTTCTACACCAAATTCTCCTGGGCTCCATATGGGCTGCCAGAAACTGGTTTCTCCCTCCAATCTGTTCTTTCCCAAATTCAGTCTCCTCCTCTCACCTACACATCCAGACCATTCTCTCTTATCAGCCAGGTGTTGCATACTGGACCTGTGTCTCAGGAATCCAAACACCATATAGCTCCTGGGCCCGTGCCTGAGGCCAGTCCCTCTCCCTGGACAAGCCAGAAGCAGAACCAAGCTTGGACAGGGCTCCAGTTTTGCATTGCAAAGGATATTTAAAAAAATACAGTAAAGGAACCCATTCAGACCTTAACTACTGTGTAAATTGGCTTATTACTACTGGAGCTTCTTTTATTTATGGGGGAGGGGTCACTGATATATGATTTAGGGACCTGGCCCTACAAAGTTGAGAATCCCCCGTATTAGTCAAAGAGAATCCTCTGGTGCAGGGGTGTCAAACTCAGTCGATGGCAGTGCCACATGATGTATCAGGACTTTCCCCCCCTTTGCTAAACTGGGCATGGCCAGTGCGTGATGCATCCAGCCCAGGGGCCAGGAGTTTGACAGTCCTGCTCTGGTGTGTTTAGCATCGGAGTTGAAGGAAAGCAATGACAATGATTGAAGCCCGGGACTGATGGAAAGTGGAGCAGCCAGACTGACTGCAGAAAAGGGTTGAATCATGGTAAAAGCAAAGTCCAACCAGGGAGACAGGATGCTCAACAGTCATCCCTGGAGACATATTCAAAGTATGTCATTAAACACATGTCTTCCTTTTTGTCCCAAGATTCCCCCTTCTTTTTTCTTTTTACACAGAGACAGCTTTATTCTGGTGCTTTTAAGTTTGTAAAACAGTTGATACCCTGTGACAAGAGTGGCTAAGCCCTCCCATTCCTGGGCTGGATGCTACCTTTCCTGTGGTTAAAGATTTCCAGGGTCTCTGCCTCCCTAGTCATGAGCTATGTTCCTAATTAAGTCTCCAGAAAGACTGAATAAAGAGAAACAAAGAAAACACCTGTTTCTCCTAAGCATCTGTGGAAATGGTAATTGGAGGGAACCAAGAGTGTTAATTGTAGAGTACAAAGCATTGTCAGCTTGGCACAAGTGCTTGCTTTGTTGCAACCCAAAATCAAATCTCTCTGCTGGGTTTTGACAGAGCTGCCTTGGTTCCTGATTGAAAGCATTTTCAGGCACGGCTGTCCTGGTGACCAAGAACTTGAGCAGTCACCATTTCCAGTGAATACTTGTATGGAGGGAGTGAAATCTATGTCTTTGAAGAGTCTTTCACCTGTGCGATCCAGGAACTGGTTCAGGTGCCTTAGTGGAAAAAGAGTGAATGTGGGGTGGTCAGGATGGACATAAGCACACAGAGAAGAGCCTGTATAAGACTAAAGCAGTAGAGGAGTAGTTATAATGGATCGTTTCTTGCAGTTTCAATTACAATTAGTTACCCTATTTAACATAAGGAGAAATATCTCAGAAGAGCAAACAGTCACTGGCCACAGTTTCGTCTGCCAGCTGTGTTCGCCATACTTCAAAGTTGTGTAAATTTGGCATCAAATATTTTTCCTCCTTAGAGGTCAAAGCAGCGTATAAATCGGGATCACCTCTTATTTTATCCCTATAGGTACAATCCTACAAAGTTGGCTAGGTTGAGTGACGGTGACTAAAATTATCTGATGAATTTCATGGTGATAGAGTAGGGACTTGAATCCCACCCCGAATGTGGCACAGGGTGGTTCTGACAACCAACCTCTAGATCAGGAATTAGGATTAAAAAAAGGCAGCAGTTTTCAGACCAGGACTGGATTTCTGATGTGATGTCCATAATGCAGTGCCTTCTGCTTCCCTTGTCCTCTTAGGACCAGTGTGCCTGTTATAGCATCTGGTTGGTTTTCTTCTTTTTTTCTTGCTCAATGTTAAATGATGTCCCGGCTTCTGTCAGAAGCTTAACTTAGTCCTCCAAGTCACAACCTACTTGCTTGACCAAATACAAATCAAGTAGCTTGAAAAGATGGAAAGCTTGGAAAGAATTGGTGGGATCGATTTAGTGCCTAGATCAGTGGTTCTCAACCTTCCTAATGCCGTGACCCTTTAATACACTTCCCCATGTTGTGGTGACCCCCAACATAGAGGAGCGGTATCTCAGTTCCTAAGACCATCGGAAATGCGTGTTTTCTGATGGTCTTAGGCGACCCCTGTGAAAGGGTCGTTCGACCACCAAGGGGTTGCAACCCACAGGTTGAGAACCACTGGCCTAGATTCATATGAAGCATATTCAAGGAATCCAGATTTATTCTTCCTAAGATTCTCTTAAACAATAGAATGCTTGGCTCATAACTAGCCTTACACATTTCCCCTGTCATCAACTTAGCCTGGCTACTGCATGAGGGTAATACAGAGAGACAATCATAATGAGAAAAATTAGTCAAGGGTGATTTAACTACACCCAAGGCTCTTGGGTCATTGGTTTCTTTGCTCTGCTCCTTCAAAAGATGCTTCCTTAACAGATGAATTACTTCTGCCTCTCCTGGGAATCTGTTCTAATGTGCAATGCATTAGTGTCTTTATTTGGATTCCTGTAATTTGTTATCACTTGAGAAATGCAGTTCTGTTAAGTGCTCATTAAGAAATGTAGCGTAGACTTCAGGTTTTCCCAGGGTATCTTTGTTAACTGTTAGAAGGGTGCTCCAGGGGTCCATATAAATGTGAACTAGGGGGTGTCAGTTGGTCAGATAAAAAAAGCAAAATGGTGTACTTCGATAACCATAAGTCAAGGATGACAATGAAAACCCACCAGCTGGCTTCATTTTTTAAAGAGAATGAAAATAAATATGCTCATCCCTTAGTGCATCAGCTTCAGTATTTCACAAAGGAAAATAGGGGTGCTGTTATTACAATTGCCATCTATCTAAATAGCTCAGTCTCTTACCACCACAAAATATTTTCTTAATGAAAAACAGTTCAGTCTGAATTAATCCCGAATGCACGGCAGATACCTATGTGAAAGCTTTATTATGTGTCATAACAAAGATGCCATAAGACACTATTATTTTTGCTGCAACAGTCTAACACCATTTTCCTTCCGTGTGGTGTAAAATGAGATTATTGTTGTTCTTGTCCTTCAACAGGAAGAAAAGAAGCTAATAGTACTTGATTGTCCTATTTACCACATTTCTTAGGGCATGGCTTGGCAGTCCTGAGGAACAACATGCATCTAATTCCTCATCCTCTCTTACTACTGTGTATCTTGACATTAAGTTCCAAAATAAGAACTCTTTAACACTGTTGAGTGTTTCTTCATCTTCACTACTTTAAGATGGTGGGAATTGTGGGAATTGAAGTCCACCTTTAAAGTTGTTGAGATTAAGAAATAATGCTTTAGCCCAGTGTTTCTCAACCATGGCAGTTTGAAGATGCATGGAATTCTGGGAGTTGAAGTCCACGCATCTTCAAACTGCCAAGGTTTAGCCTATAAACTAATGACTGACAAACTGATAACACTGACCATTCCTCTAGAGGGAAAATTTTTCCTTCCTTATTATTCCATTAGCTCCTGTCTACCTTGATACTAACACAGTTTTCAAATTATACATAACAATGCCAGAAATATCCCTTCCCGGTTCTAACCATGCTGAGGGAGGGTTAGGCATGAAAAGAGAGAGGGAGAGAGTAAATGCTGCCTTTTTTAATGCGTTGTTTATCCAAAGGATTTGTTTACATAGATAAGAACATTCTTACTGATCTTTTTTTCAAAATGAAGCCATTATCTTCTTGACCTGCTTGTTTCCCTTTTTCACACATTTAATTGGCAACTTTTGCTCAAGAATGGCAGACTAGATGAGTTTTGTGCCTGATCCAGCACAAATCTTCCTAACAGCGTATGCTTAAACAATTAGGTGAAGCAGAGAATGTGAGCTTTCTGCCAAGCAGAGGAGCCCTCAAATAAAAGAAACATTGGGTTGATATCTGGCTCCAATCCCTAAAATGGCTGGTTTGTTTTTCACATAGCAATAATGATACCACATTATTTATTTTATTTTATTTTTTATTTTAATCCCATTTATATCCCGCTCTTCTCCGAAGACTCAGGGCGGCTTACAATGTGTTTT
>JANHFR010008467.1:22963-36304 GCA_032468015.1 Mimophis mahfalensis | reverse complement strand
AAAAAAAGTTATTTTCACCCAAGAAATAGAACAAATGTTTGCATTATAGGTATTGCAGTCTCTGGAATTTTAACTGTTTCCAAAACTTATGTCTTCTGACCAAATAAAAAAAGTAAGAGTAACATTGGTTGACTTTTTGTTCAGTATTATTCTCATGTATATATTCAATGATGTGGCTGGGTGGAGTCATTGAAGCAGTCGGTGTGAGCTTAAATGGATTCTGGAGGATGGTAGAGGACAGGAAGGCCTGGAGGAACGTTGTACATGGGGTCACGATAGGCTGGGCATGACTTCGCAACTAGCAACAAGCAACATATTCAATATGCACCAAGCAACTTTTTGCTTTCCAGTTTTATCCAGTTTAACATTAAAAATTACCCATACAAGGAGGGCGCAGAGGGATTAGACAATAAAAAGAAATTAGGAAATAGACTAAAGAGTACTGCAAATACTTGAACAAATAAAATGTCTTCAGTTGTACCCTAAAGTAGGCCTAGAACCTGGCCCTGCACGTTTGGAAGTATACTTTATTGAAATGGATTATAGTAACAGAATCTTAGAAGCCAGTCTATAATTTTCTTCTTTCCCTTTCATGCCCCAATAGAATTAGAGTAGAGACAGTCTGAGTTTCTTCCGAATATTTTCTTTGTTTCTTGGCTTAAATCTTGTTTTTCTACATGTTTTGGTATCAGTCATTGCTTACTTTATCCAAGGTTATCTCTGTGGTTCTCTATGCAAGAGGATTAATTAACTGATTCTGTCTTATAAAATTGGGTCTAAATTAACTTTAAGGACAAGGGTTATCCAATGGACATTGTACATATGGGTTCTGTAAATGTTTCTGAAAAGTTCTTTATTGAAGTCTCTTCAGTGAACTTGGAAAGCATGGGATAACAAAAAAGATACAGTTTTATTTTAAAAACTGGCTAAGGAATAGGAAGCAGAGCTAAGACCAAATGAATACTTTTCAAATCAGAGAAATATTTAAAGGGGTTTGCCCAGGAATCAATATTGGAAATATTATTTTCTTATTTATTTATAAATAATCTGGTTTACTGGTAAGTGAATAAATTTCCAAGTTTAACTAGCAAAATTGAAAGAACCTCAAGGAAAATTGTGTAAGCACAGGGTTGGAAGAAAATATTTAGACAGCAATTGTATTCAATATAGCAAATTAAACCATCTTGATCATCTGGCTTGTTCTTGAAGTTATTCAGTGGAGAAAAACCCACCATCTCCCTAGATGTTTTTTTCCTAACATTCAGTCAAAATGCGGTGCTTTTACATCACAGGGTATTGGTTTTCATCTTATTCTGTCAGATTTGTTAAAGACTATCACTTTCCTCTTCTTTGGGTTACACCTACCCAAATCAGTCAATCTCCCTTCATAGAAATTCATTTCTGATTTCTTGATAATCCTCACTGCCCTTCTTTGAAATGTTCCAATTTATTTGAATGGTTTGGTTTTTTTGTATATGGACACAATATTTAAAGTGGAATCTGATCAACATAGAACAAAATGAAACTATTATTTCTTTTCCTTTGGAATTGAGGTAACCAGAAAATGTGTTTGACTATTCTTTGCAGTCTTAACACTCTGCTGACTCATATTCCATTTGCAATCAGTTACTATTCCAAGAATTTACTTTAGAAGTACTGTTATTGTATTTGTTTGCTAAGCAGATAAATTTGTATTTCTAACTGTCCTAAAACTCCTATGAATCTGCTGCTTCTTGCAGGCCACAGTATATTTCTTGGGTCCCAAGAATTCATTGCAATATATCTTCTTAAAAAGCCCCGAGGTGGTTGTTCTTTTTCAAGACTGAAACTATTTCTGAATTCCAATGTTGTAGAAATAAGCATTCCTTCTCTATGAACTTAGTTCCTCAAATAATTCATTAATTTGTTTCTGACTTATTGGATCATCTTAACCAGCTGCTTGTAGATCAAACAGGAAGTGCACCAGTTTTTTCAAGCTTCCTTGCTATCTTCAAGGTACAATCAGAGAGTAACACAATGTGAAAGATTTTGCTGAGAATGTCTGTTGGATCCCAGCCTTTTTTAGATCTATCTTTCCTGTGGTCCGATGGTTTGGATGCTCCCATGTATCTCTCACTGGGGAAGATTACTAGGGTCACAAAAGTTGCACCAAAGCTACAGCCATGAGTTTCTGATTGGCTATTTTTGAAAACAGAATTCTGTATTAGTTAAATAGAAATCTTCATAATTAATTTGTGCTGTATTTTTAATGAAGTCTTCCATAGAAACAATTATCATACTACTTGTGGTATAAAAATACTTTGAATTTCTTAGGATGTTTCTCCCCAAAATAATACTTCCAGCTAGAGCTCTTTTTTTAAAAAAAAATAAAAAAATTATGATAGACGATTGAGCTGAATATTAGCAGCTCCTCACACTATATCCAGAAAATATGAACCTGAAGAAGTAGAGTATTAAGATAAAAAGAAACAAAAACCCACCATGCATACTGCTCTCTGGTCTACATTTCAATATTACAGATTGTTGTTGTTAGTTGCGAAGTCGTGTCCGACCCATCGCGACCCCATGCACAATGTTCCTCCAGGCCTTCCTGTCCTCTACCATCCCCCGGAGTCCATTTAAGTTCACAATATTACAGATACTGAAGAGAAAAACATGACCCTGCATTTAAAATGTCCCTTCACTGATAGACTCATTTGAAGAAAAACAGTTGTATCAATGATGATCAATTCAATACACACTACAGACAAAACAAAAGCAAATTCAATTTTACATTTCACCAAATAAAGTTTTGTAAATTAACAATGGTAATAGTCTGCTTTTCAAACAAAGAAGCAGTCTCCTTTTTAAACACTCACATTACTAATTGCAATCTAACAAAATTTCCCAGTTTGATGACCTATTTCTGTGCTGAATTGTCTTCTCATCTATAATGAACATTTATTCACATGGATATATTATACATTTAAGTAGCATGCATGTCAATGTTGAACTAAACCTGGCGCAAGCCATTTTCCTAATTCATTGTTGACACACAGTATGGGAGGGGAGAGGAAGTTGGAATGCCTTGCTAGATACAACATAGATCTTTCTTGTGGGAACCAAGGTCATCTCCCAGGTGATGGAAGGAGGAAGAGAAGGGTGCCTGAGAAACCCACCAATTAACTTAATGGGCAAACAAGACCAGTGACACTTGGGGAAGGGGTTATTGTTGGCTTTAACTATGCTAAAACAGCAAAAAAAAAAATCAGAGTTGGTTTTTCACTAACTGTACCTTTATGATGTAGTCAGTAAAGATATTCTTTGAGGAAATAAGTGGCCTCAGAGTTCTGATTTAAAGGATGTATGTCATGGAATAGCTAAGCATTTCTTTGACTATTTTAGGTTTTCCTTTTACATTTTATGTAAGCTACAAGGTATTATGCACCATAGCCCAATATATATATCAGCCATATCAGCATGGATATGAAAGCTCAAGCTATTTATGTCAGGTGCCATTTTTGCATACTCTTTCTGTATTTTTCAGGCTAGTTCCATTTCAAAACTTCCATTTTAAGCTAAATATTTTGCAGTAAATGTCAATTATGGGAAGTGGGACTTTGATATTGTCAGATTATGGAAATATTTTATTTGTCTAGCTTTCTTTAAATTTCTTTTTCATCTTCATTTTGCTTATTTCCCATTTTGTTCCTCAAATGGAAAATGATGAAGAGAAATAATATTTTATAACCTAAAGATATATCAAGCTTGAAAAAGAATAATTATAATAATAACAGCAAATGTTTCTATAAACTCTAAGCAGAAACACACTACTGCAGCCCAGTGCACAAAGATAATGTCTTTTCAAAACAAGGGATATATATCTAAATCAGATAAAATTGGGAGAGAGCTGATGATTGATCAAAGTGAAAGCACTGGGAAAAACATCTTTATAAGTCACTTTATCCTTCATTTACTGAAGATTGCAGACAATAGGTTTGTTTGTTATATTACTGAAGGCCAATATATAGTTATATAAAAGAAGAAGAAAAACTAATAACTCAGTAAGACCTTATTTGTTGAGACATTCATTGTGTCAGTTACATTCCATACTGTTTATCTGTAGAATTTCTTTCAAATTACATTTAAATGGAACAGATGGACTTCCTGCCAATGAATTATAGTCGTTATCATATTTTCAATCAAAAGAAACAACAGCTCTGGAGGATAAAGTTGTTTTGGGTTCCCGATCCAAGTGGAAAACCTCTTGTGGATGACAGAGCTGATGTGAATTTCAATTTAGCAGACTTGTTTTTAAAGTTTTCAGCTACTAAGCAGCCTAAAACACAGATTTTGTATAGTGTACCTTTGTGACAAAATACCATTGTACCTCAATTGGTGCACCACTGATAAATGAAGAGTAGCTGATATTATAAATAAAGCCCATCATGATGTCATCATTAGATCATTTTAACCAGAACTTAGTGTCAGTCTTAATTTGCAAGAAGAGTTGTGACATCACAAATCATACTCTGCAGTCTCTGTCCCTTCATTTTTCAGAATTAGCCTATGAAGCTTGTGCTTTGTATTATATTAAAAATTCAATGAAACAACAGTTTGATTTTTTTAGAAAAATAACAAAACAATTATCAGATGGGAAAATTTAGATTTGCCTCAAATATCAGACACATTTATATAAAAAAAGAGAGAGAAACATGCACATTTATTCCATTACATATTTAGTTTGACCCTCATACTTATATACTTTGCAGAATTATTTTAATATTTATTAAAATAAAATGTCTGAATTATTATTAGTATACTCAAATGCTACCATTCTACACAAAGTTACTATAAAGAACACCCTACTGAATACAATAGAGTTTATTCTCAAATACATTTATGCAGACTGAAGTTGTTAGACAGTTTAAGACTACAATATTTTAAGACACATGAAACAAAGTTATTTATGAATGCATGAACTAGGAATATTATTTTCAGATAGGTATGTGTTAAAAAAAGTTTCAGGGAATTGTAATAAAATGGAGGAAACAGGACAAAATAAAAAAAGAATGAACTACCAAGCAAAAGGCAAATAAAGGCAAACGAAGAGAAAAGCACCATTTTCTATAATGATCTGATATTACCTTTTTGCTCAGAGGTGTCTGTATTTTATGATGCAGTGACTTAAATCACCACAAATAAATGAGGCTAAGTTAAATTCACCTCCATCTATCAAGGAAGATCAAATACAATCAATCATGATTCAAGAATGCATTTAACCATATGCTTAAATCTGTTCTAACACAGATATGTATTTAATGAGACTTAAGTACTGAAGCACCTCCATGACTAGGAATATTCTAGAAGCAAGCTTGCCAAATGAAATTGTTGCAGATACCCCAACCATAGCAAAACAGGTAGCTTCCAATTCTATCTTTAATTTCCCAGTTTCCCGAAGGGAGCCTTTGTGTAAAAAATAAAATGAAAATCAGGCCTTTAACCTCTATTTACAATATCCAGTAATGCTGCCAATACAAATATTCAGGACAGAGCAAGAACACAGAGAACCAGTTCCCCTTCTCAAATATCTTGAGAATACATGGGTTATTGTCAGTTCCAAAAGCCTTACCCTCCTCCTGATGCCTCTCGGAATCACTTTATAACATGCCAAAAAGACTTGACAAATATTCTTCAAATAGTAATATATGTATGTGAATTATTCTGGATAAATTGTCCATGATACAGGATTGATATGTTCCTGTGACATTTGTGTCAGCAAATTCATTTATAGAACTTTCATCAGTGGAAAACTGTCTTGAAATGTATTGAAAAAATGAAGACAGCTGACCAAGGGTATCTTACATTATATGGAGGTCTGCAAATTGGGCTAAGAAGAATTCCTATAGATAGCTAGTTCATCAGGTATTTGTAGTGGATGTCTAATTTATAAATCCGTTTATGTTTATTACCATGATTTTCTCAAAATATTGAATAGAAGACAAACGAAGAATGTGACAAACGTAACACTAAATTCTGTCACAGGTAGTTGAGTAGATTTGTAATTATTTTTCCCAGTAATAAGGCTCTCCTCTTTTAATGATTCCTTTCCCCACAGTTACTTTCTACTGGACAATTGTTGTTGTTAGTTGCGACCCATCGTGATCCCATGGACAATGTCCGACCCATCGCGATCCCATGGACAATGTTCTTCCAGGCCTTCCTATCATCCCCCGGACTCCATTTAAGCTCACACCTACTGCTTCAGTGGACAATATGGGACTACTGGACAATATTATTTAGCAAATCAAAAATGATAATGCAGGTAATGAAATTGGTGGAAAAACATTATAGATTTGACATGGGGTAATCTACATTTTTGTCACCATTATCATTTAGAAGAACTTCAAAAGGTGTGATATGATCTACTTACATTCTGTGAGCTAATCTAGTAGGCTTTCAAGATGCAGTTTGCTATTTAGTAACACACTGTTCCCTTAGCAACTGTGGTAAAATGAAGTATAGGTACAAATACAATTCAGTAATATGAAACAAATTGTTGAAGAGGAAATAAGGGTATTAGTTTTTCTCATTATACTTTCCTAAGACATGATGTGTCACCACTGTCTGAAAGCGAAATACCATTTACTTCATGTAGAAGACAGTTTTTATATTTATTTCATTCTTTCATGAGATATGAGAACACAAATATCAAGTACAGTTTTCCAGAGAATACAGGTCTAAACAAATCCAGATTTGTGTGCAACAAATGGAATTTAACAGTAAATATTGTTTATCAACAAGCTTTGGTTCAAATCTGCTTTTACAAATGTTGGTTCTGTGAAAGAAATGTATATGAAGACCTAGGATGCATCAAAAAGATGTTCTTATCTAAAGCAAATGTGGATTTATCAAATAGTATGTTCATTCCCAAGAGAACATGTTTTTACACCTTCAACCACCTTCTAAAATAAAATAAAAATCTTTTTCAGAAGTGTGTTAGAAGTTCTTTAATTTGCTGCTGTAGGTTTATCTCTGATCTGCAGGGCAGTCAGCAAATTTATTCTTTTCATGTCATGAAGGTAAACATCATCACCATCTAATATCTTCAGATTACATTCTAGTTAAAAGAGAGAAATTTGCCAACTCTAAACAGTAAGCTATGCACTATTAAGAATTATCCCCTTCTTTTTTAAATTAGCCTTGTGAAACTGTGATTTACAGGAAAAGGGAAGTGTGTGGTTTAAGTTCTCTAGAGCTCATGGGAAGTTCATCCATGTGCTGTCTGTGTGGCATATGAAGATGGCCACATTCCAAGTCACAGTCAATTGAATCAATTAACTGCTATTAAACTCAAGACATCCTGATATCATTGTGAAACATTGTATAGAATTACAACAATCTGGGTGGTCAATGAATCTGTTAATTAGAAACAGTGGACAATTTGGTGAAAAGCTGGGGCGGGGGCGAACATTTCTCACCAATTCTTAATTAGGAATGAAATTGTGTTATGTATTATATTTCCTTTCTTATTCCATCATCCCTTATCCTGTATCTGTTGCATAGTTTTATTTATTTTTTATTAAATTTTACCAATCTTACGCACTACTCAAATCATAACTAAGTCTAAGAGGCTTACATACCTGAATGTAATAACAGGATTACAATATAATTCACCATAATCATAATCTTAATAGGTATAGGAAAAAAATCACTGGGAAGAGAATTCCTGAAAATATTCAGTTCCCAGTCATGTGGAGATTTAAAGAGGATTTAATTTAGACCCTTAAATAACACTCAGTAAAAGCTGTATCCCATGCAGTCCTTGAAAGCAACAGTTTCCATGAGCAAGTTGACTGCTTCTCATAATTATCCAGGCTGCATGGTCAGCATGAACTTCCATGGTATCTCTAGGTTCATTCTAGGAAGAGCTCATGATGTTAGTTTAGGTCACCTACCGTTTACAGTAGGTGACCTAAACAAGAGTGGTCATCTTTCCTAACCCAGGAAAAAGTTATAATTAGTGCACTAGATGAAGTTATTCAACACCAACCTAAGCACAGCTACCATGGGCTCTTACAGAAATCAAAGTTTCTGAAGATACGTAAGTGGCAAGGATCATGCCCTACCCTCTGCCTAATGTAATATATTGTGCTACCTCTATACCCACTTATGTGGACAAAGCCTTGTTTACTTAAATAGAAGTTATTTCTAATGGATGGATGGCTTTGATAAGAATAAAAAAGATCTAGACCTATTTATTTGCTTGAAACACAACTTTCTTTATTCTGTTTGAAATCAGCTGTATCTTGGTTTCCTGAAGTTCATGGCAGCTTTCAAATTAAACAAAAAATCCACCAAGAAAGGGAAAATAAAGAAGAATCGATAAGTACACTAAAAATCAATCTCTAGTAGTACTATGTCAGATGAACTCAGCACAAAGCAGCTTTTACATATACACTGTGTGACCTAGCTTTATCATCAGATATGCAGTAGCCTTGAAACAGAAATTTATTATCAAATAATGCCTACATTTATACCCATGAACACACACACACAAACCTATACAGAGACTTCTGTCTTTTTTTCTGAAGATCTGTTGCAGTATTGGAGCTGTACCCCACTTTCCTCTTCAATCAACCTGCTATTCTAAAAAAACTTCTGAAGTGTTTTATTTTTGTTGCTACCAGCCAAGCAATAGCTAAATTCTTGATCCACTGTTGTCTCAAGAAAATCCATGCTTTTTTGTCTTTGTTCTACAAGACATATTTTTTCAGCTTCATAAACTGATAAACTCTGCTGAAATGGCATCAAGTCAGATTTCAAATAACTTTAAATCATCCGTTTCAAAATGTGGAATTCACAGCAGAAACAAAGATGAATCTTCTATTAAAACTCATCCCTCGGGGTGACTCACGACACTGCACATGAAAGTCTGTGATAGGATTTTACCTTGCCCCAAAGGAAAAGAAATAACAAAATGCATACCACCCCTAGGTGTCCACAGGTTATGGAGGTGGGCAGTGTCTTGTGATGAAATTACAAAGAGCAGAATTTTATATCAAAAGCATGCTTTGTCATTTTGGCATAAATGTGATTAGAGGCAAATGCCCATGACACTGCCTGAAATTTGACATTTGAGCAAAAAAACAATTGTTCAATGTTCACTCTTTAGAATATATAAAACATTCATCATTCCCTCTCTTTAGGGAGCGATAGCCAAAAAAGCTTTTGAACATAAGAAGCCTACTCAGAACTTCCTATTTCAAAAACTGTAATCTCAATGAGATTATATTCTCTTCCCACTTGTCCTCCCCCATGATCATTCAACCAATTCTTCATAGAAATAGGTTTGTATAAATAGTGTCTTACTCATCAGTTAACCTGAGACTACTTAATGAGCCAATTTACAAGCAAGGCTTCTGAATAAATTTACTTCATTGAAATTTCACCAACAAGTTTCTTTGCCACCACTGTTTTAGAAAAGTATGCAATCTGTGGTCCATAAGGTTAAATATATGACCGCACAAGCCACAGATGTGATCTCCAGAGATCTCTAAGAACTGTGTCTAAACAAAGAGAAAAATGATTATGTACATGACAGGAAAATCATCGTATTAATTAATTTCAGCTGTAAATAAAATGAAATCAGATGTAATTTTTTTCCAACTTCGGGGGAGTGCGATCTGACATACCTCTCAGCCCAGTGATCCTCAGTCCAGAAAATGTGCATTCACCTGCAAGAGACAATGTCCAAAAAGAAATCTACCTCTGGAGAAAGCATTTAATAAAATTCATTCCAAATGGAGAATTTAAATTTAATGAACTGCTGCTGCCTACCTGGAATGACCGGGTCTTTTCCGTCTCCCCCCTGTATGTGTCAGGTGAATAGTGGGGGTTTAGTCTATCCAGGGGGCACCGTAATTTCCGGCCGATTAAGAGCTCGGCTGGTGACTTGCCAGTTGCTGTATTAGGTATAGTGTGTTGGGACAGCAGGAACGTATCCACTTTTTCCTGCCAGACCCCTGGGCCCATACGTTCAAGGGCCTCCTTGGTAGTTCGGACAAAACGTTCCGTCTGCCTGTTCATTTCAGGTCTGAACGGCACGGACAATGCGTGCCTGATGTTACGTGTCGCGAGGAAGTTTTCACATTCCAAAGCCATGAATTGAGGTCCGTTGTCAGACACCATGACATCGGGAAGGCCATGGGTAGAGAATAATTGCCTTAGTTCTCTAACGACTGCTGCTGCATTAGTTTGTTTCATTATCCCACCTTTGTCGCCAGTGTTGAATTGTGGGTCATGGAGGACTCGAGGCAGAATTTAATTCAACGAGCTTTATTACAAGGGAACTGTTATTAACAATCAACCATTGTACAACTGACTAATGGCCCAGCTGGGTGGAGCTTTCCCTCTTAAGGCGTCGCCCAACCCGAGCCTAAGCCAATGGTAGGCTGGCATTTTTAACTCTAATTTCCCAGGATACAACAGTTATGATCTTCAAAGCACTCCATGGCTTAGGCCCAGGATATCTGCGAGACCTCCTACTGCCAGAAACAGCCTCCCATCGACCAGTGCAGTCCCACAGAGTTGGCCTCCTCAGGGTGCCGTTGCCCAGACAATGTCAGCTGGTGATCCCCAGGTGGAGAGCCTTCTCTGTGGCAGCCCCTGCCCTCTGGAATGAGTTCCCTCTAGAGGTCCGGATTGCCCCCTACTTGTGAGCCTTTTGGCACACCCTTAAAACCCATTTATTCCATCTGGCTGGTCTGTCCCATGAAAAGGTTTTAATTGGGTTTTTAATTGGTTGGACAATGTAAATTTTATAAAATTGATTTAATAGTGTTTTAATTTGTATATTGTATGATTTTAATTGCCCTGTAAATTGCCCTGAGTCCCTCAGGAGAAGGACAGTATAGAAATTTAAAAATAAATAAATAAATAAAATGGCATTCCATACTCTATTGTCTACATATCATATATATGGACAACGACTTTTTTAAAAACTAAACTTGTCCATCAAAGATTGCATGACCTCTTTAGATGCCATATGCCAAACAATGTCATTAGAAGGGATCATAATTTTATTTCTAACTGTGATTTAGTATTAATTCAGCCTCTGCATTACTTCCTATTCTGACATGGCTGTCAGTCTTATAAATCTTTTGTGTTATAGATATCTTCATATTAATTGTTGGGCTATGGCAGCTGATGTTCTTTCCTGAGAAGCATGATATCTGATGAAAAACAAAGCCGATGCTGAAAACTTCTGCTTTTCAAGACAGATACAACTGGAAACAGAAATGCGTTCTTAGACAACCCAGGCCTAATTGCTACAGCTTTTCAGCTATATTGCCAGCAAATGTTGAAGTTATCTCTTTTACTAGAACTGGAAGGTGTTTCCTTAATCAATAAACGCAAATGGACTATGGATGGGTTAATCAACAGCAGCTCAGAGTTCCTTAATGTCTGACCCAGCAAAGTACAAATTGGAAGAAAATGGGCTGTTTCAAGGATGGGATGCCCTTCAATGATGGAATGCCAAAGGCCTTTCCATATATTTTCATGACAAAAGTGGAGATAGTCTTTAATTTAGCTGTATGAAACCAAAAGGATGGTGTCATTGCAGACTTTGTATACTGCTGGCCTACTACATTTTTGCTTTATGTAGGACTTAATTTTTCTAGCAAGATGAAAAACATCTTGCTTTTCAGTCAGACTCCCTAGAAGCTGTTCAGAACTCAAAATTTACTTTTATGGATGCAAGCACAAGGTAATATTAAGGGGTATTTTTTAAAAAGGAAGTGTTTCCTATGAACATCACAAAAGGGATAACCTGAAAATATTCAGTTCTTGGCTTTTACAAAGCTGCTAAAGAGCATGGAGTGAATTAATAAACCAGATCCTAAATCCAGACTTGTGGGGACCTTTACAGATATTCATTTTGCATATTAGAAATTAGAATATTTTTTTCTGGGATCCATTAATTGATTGATTGATTAATTAATTAATTAATTAATTAATTAATTAATTAATATACAGGTTACCTCGACTACAACAGTTGATTTAGTGACTGTTCAAAGGACAACAGCACTGAAGAAAGTGGTTTATGACACTTATGCCAGTTGTAGTCTTCCCTTGTTTAGGTGATCAAAATTCAGATGCTTGGTAACTGACTCACATTTATGATGGTTGCAGGGTCCCAGACTCATGAGATCCCCTTTGGTGACTTCTTCTTCCAAGCAAAGTCAATGGGGAAGGCAGATTCACTTAACAACCATGTTGCTAACTTAAGAACTTCAGTGATTCACTTAACAACTATGGCAAGAAAAGTTGTAAAATGAGGCAAAACACACTTAATCAATGTTTCACTAAGCAACAGAAATCTTGGGCTCTGTTGTGGTTGTAAGTCGAAGACTACCTGTATTCATGCAAACCCTTTCAAAGGTAGCATTTGATATCTACTAGTAGACAAAGCAATTGCCTATAAGGAGCCTAGTAGGATACCAGCAGAACAGCATCTTTTTTATTTATTTGAATTAAGCATGACTAGCAAATACAACGAAGTACAATTTGATATAAGCAGACAGTTTACCTGCTATATCATCTGTGAGGATTATAATGGCTTCCAACACTCTACATAGCAATAGTTTAAATCTGAGCATCAGAACTGCGGAGGAGCAATAACTAAAGGAAGGTATTGTCTTTTAGTCTACCATATTGGTTTTCCAAAATACCAGGAAAACAGGATGTCAAATGAATAAATCTTGCTTTTTATCCAGATGGCTTTGTTTTATGTGGTCTAAACAGGAGGGATCATAATTCAAATGTCTGTAAAGGCAGAACTCAGTGAAATTTAAATCCCAAGTTATTCAAAATTAAACTGAAATAAATCAATCAGGATCAATTCTTTTTTTTTTTTCATGCTGCACAGAATCTTTGGCAATACAATCATATTTAATTATGCCTTTGGAATAGACAGGGCCATTTTATGGTTTAGAAGATTATTAACTCTGTTTAATACAAGCTAGTTGCCCCTCCCCCCCAAAAAATGACTGCCTTGCAGAAAAGAAAGCTTTGTGATCTGATTTCTTACATGACAATCCTGCAAACATTGGCAATTTTGAATATAAAAGCACATTTAATTCAGTTCAGACTTGTGATGTGAATATTTATTTATTTATTTATTCATATTTTTATACCACCCTTCTCCCTAAGGACTCAAGGCGGTTTACAGGGCATTAAAAACATAAAATACAAAAGTTAAAATTAAATTAAATTCCTACAGGCCCCGACAAACAATTAAAACCCTTATAAAATCCCCTCAATCCAGGCCAGCTGATGCAAATAAAAGTGTTTTCAGGT
>JANHFR010008465.1:21876-32618 GCA_032468015.1 Mimophis mahfalensis | reverse complement strand
CCCCGGGTGAGGGCCACAGGCAGCGGTAGTGGCACAGGCAGCGGTAGCCTGTGCCACCCGCGCTGCCCGCACTGCCCACACTGCCTGCGGCGCTCCCGCCCGCCGCTCTCGGGATCCAGCAGCAGCCGCAGCAGCGCCGCACGGCCTCCGCCTTCTGGGCGCCGGCTCCGCTTAGAGGGACGGTGCGACGCACGGGCGGCCCTCGAACGCGCAGGCGCCGACGGAAGGGCCGCGCGCGCTAGCCCGCCATCTTGGTACCACGCCCCCTTTGTCACCTCACTGCTTCTCGCCTGGCAACGCGCACGCGCGGGGACGAGCGGGGCGGGCGGGGCTACTTGAAAGGAAATTTCCCACGCGGCGGATGAGGAAGGAATCGGTTTACTCTTCCGGGTGTGCAAAAGAAAACCGGGTCGTTCCGTACACGCGAGGCGGCCGGGAGGTCGCGCGGGGGAGCAGAGTCCGCGCGAGGCGCTGTGCTCGGCTCCCTTTGGGAGTTTCGGGCGGGTCCCAACTCTCCTGCTCGGCCAAGCGCCGGGAGGCTCTCGGATCTCCGAGTCGCGGGCATCGGGCGGCGGCAGCAGCAGCAGCAGCGACAGTTCCCGCCGCGAAGACCTGGCCGGAGGGAAGCCGCCTCCAGGCCGAGGCGGCTCCCGGGCGAATCTCCTTTCTGGCGGCCAGAGCGGAGACGAGCCCCGGGGCCCCTTCAGGCGGGGCTTCCCCTGGACGGGGACGGAGCCTTTCGCGGCTCGTTCGGCCCTCGAGACGAGCCGCTGTGTGACCCGGGCGGGCCGGGGCTCGCGGGGCAAAGGACGCCTCCGGGCGGCGGCGGCGGCAGCAGCAGCAGCGGTGTTGCAGGCTGGAGACAACCGGCCGCGCCCTCCTTGCTCTCCCAGCGGTCGCAGCCCTACAGGGTTCAGGCACTTGGTCTAGGCTGGGCGGGTGCTGGGCTCCGGCGATAGACACTGATTTACTTGTTCATCAGTGTCTTAAGGGAACTTGGGAGCGTGTTCAGCACAGAGGCCGCCGAGCTCAGCTGCTCGGCTTCCTGGTTCCCTCGGTGGGTGGTTCGGGCGGTGGACTCCTCGGCAGCTCTCAGCAAGAATGTGTAGTTCCTTACTATCTCTTCAACTTTGTCCAAAAGCGCCTGGCGCTGCGACCCCGAGCGCACCACGTTCACCAGCCGCACAAAGGTCTCAATCAAGCTTCCGAGGACTTGGAAGCTGCTGCTTACTGCCGACAGCATGTGGGTTGGGCTCTTGTTGACCGCGGCAACTCTGCGGCAGGAGGCCCGGAAGTCCTTGAACTTAAGGGCCAACTCTTGCTTGTACCTGGTCAACTGAGGGAGATGTGACTTGCCTTCCTGGGCCTCGGAGCTCACGATGCACTGCCGAAGGATTGTCAAGAGTTCACTGGTGTCCAGCTGCACAGCCAGGAACCCATTGGGCCAGGTGTAGGTGCGGCCCTTCAGTGCGTGGATCTTGGCCAGGCTGCCCTCAAAGGAGGAGGTCCGCAGGTCTATCTCTTGGGTCTGGTTGTCTGGAGTGCTACAGACACTGGCATCCAGTACTTGGAGAGTTCTGCTGACCACTGGGATTGACTGGTGGCCGATCTTCCCTTCTGGGAGGATCTGCATGGGAATGGCATAAGAAAGCTCATCCTTTTCACTCCCATCATCGGTCATGTCGCACTTCCTGTAGTAGAAGCAGTAGCGGAAGGAGCAGCACCTCTCCCCGTCTCCATCCTCCTCTGGCAGTTTGTGGGGGCTTGGATAGATGTCTTGGAAAGGAAGCACAGCACTGCCTTTCTGGCCCTTCTCAGTCACTTGAATGTAAGAGGGGTCTGCTGCTGTGGGGTGGGGGTCCTGCATTTCACCTTTTGAGGCAGGGACTTGCGCAGTGGCCTCCCTCTGCTTGTGGAGATATTGGCTCAGGTAGCCTGGAGAACTTGGGGACGTTTGCTCGGTCTTTTCAACTTCGCTGATGCTGTAGCGCCGCATCAATTTCTTGTAGTGGGGTGCTCCTACGCACTCCCCAGGAGAGGCACACGTGGTCAGGCACGACAGGCTGTTTTCAGGGTCAGACCGGCAATCTTTTGATTCCAGGCTGGTGGACCTGATACGGCTGCCCTTGGGAGTGGCTCCAGTGGAGGACCTTCTTGGACCTTCTGCCTGCTGCGGCTCTCTGCTCCTGCTCTGCCTCTCCAGGCCTGACACCGTTGACTGGCTGGGCAGGGGCCTGGTGCCACGACTGAGCCGCTTGCAGTCACAACTCCGCCGCTGTTCCCTGGACATCCCTGGCACAGTCTGCACAGGGCTAGTCCGGACCTGGCAGGCGCAGCGCCCTGTGGCCGAGGGGTCCAGATGGTCCGGAGACACAGGGTCTCTCCTGGTCTTTGGCTTCAGCAGCTCTTCCAGGAATTCAAGCTCATACTGCCTCACTTTCTGCAGCTGAGCTTGCCGCTCATCCGTCTCTCTCTTGAGTCGGGTTGGGAAAGTTGCAGAAATGAGGCTCTTGAACCGGAATGATGCTTTGGGCACTTTAGGCTTAGCCGGGAGATCTGAGTCTGGTGCTGTAATGGCCAGAGCCTTTTCAGGCCTTTTTGAAAGCATGGAAGGCAGACTTTCGGTCTGAGCACCTGGGGGGACCTTCCCCTTCAGGGTCTCCCCTCTGGGACTACTGAAGGTCTGTGGACTCTTGCAGGGTGGGGGCCTCAGGGTGCTGTGGCTGTTGGCACCCATTTCGTGCTGTCCCTTTTCCTCCTCCTGGCTGATGAGCGTCTCCCTCTGCCCAGGTGGCCTGGCACCCTCTCCCTGGCACAGGAGTTCCTCTGCCCCTAGCTGCCCTGCCCCCTCTGGCCTTCCCTTTGGCTGGCAGCTCTGGGGCGCCTGCTTCTCCTCTTCTGCTTCTGGCAGGGAAGGGGGAACCACTTTTCTGGGACTGCCTGGGGGTCCTGGGTTCCACTGGCAGGCCTCACTGCTTGGCTGGTTTTGAGAGCAAGAAAGGCTTGGGGGCAGTTGGACCACAGAGCAGGGCTGGGGACTCGGGGGGGCAGTGCTGCCTTCAGTGGGCGAGGCTGCTGCTGCTGCTGCTGCAGAAAGGGAGGCACTGTGGCCGACTGCTCTCTGCCCACTGTCCGGGTGCCTGTTTCCCAGGGCAGGGACAGCCATGGTTTGTGGGGCCGCAGCTGCCCCATAGGGGAAAGAACCTTTGGGCTCGGTCACTGCCCCTTTGGCTTCGGGCTCATTGAGCTGCTGAGAGGGCAAGGGCTGGGCACAGCCTTTCTCTATTTCTCGCTTGTTTGTAGTGCAGGTGACATTGGAGGTTTGGTCTGGCTCTCGATACCGAGGTGGCCCTTGGGCGCTACCAGCCTGGATGTGGAAAGGAAAGTCCTTCCGGGCCAGGAGGCCTTCCTTGCTGAGCTGCTGAGCCAGGAAGAAAGCAGCGTTCTGGCGTTGCTGCACAGCGGCGAGAATCTCAGGGACGTCAGGGATCTCTGAGGAGTTGGTTTCATGGCCGGAGTCCATCGATGACTCCGGGGTGATGGCAGCCAGAACGATGAGGCCTGAGAGGAGAAGAATGCACGCTCTTTAGTCAGGCCGGGAAAGCCCTCCTTCTCCTGGAGGAGGCTCCAGCCCACCCTCAGCCACTGGATGAATTTGGCTGCTTGGCCTAGCCAGTCAGGGAGGGGGAAAGGAAGGGGAGGGTGCTGCTAACTTAAATGAAAGGAATACGTCATGGTGTGTGTGTTTGTGTGTCACTGCCTCAAAGGCAAAGCTGCTCCTGTGCCAAGGGGGGAGGGCACGTATGCTGGCTATTGCTGGACCTCTCGTCTTTTTGGAGGCCCAAGTTCTGGCACAGGTTCAGGAGGAATTTTGCAGGGTTATCTGGGCTTCCAGCCCAGCTGCCATTGGATGATGAGCATGAGCTGGTGGGAGTGGTGTGGTGGTCTTAATGTCTCTTTAAGAGCCCTTTTCACTGCCACATTCTGGCCTTTTCCCGGGGGATGGACTGCTGCAGCCTCTCTCTAAAATAGGGTTGGAGAGGCCTTCGTGCTGTCCAGACTTTCCAATGCGCAGCCAATGGCTGCTCTCAGAGCTCTTGGGGAGGCTCCAGCTGCAAGACTGCACCTCTGCCCTGGGAATAAGGGTCCTTCTGACCCCCCCTCTTTCCGTACACAGCTATGCCTCTGCCAGTGCCCCTCCCTTTGGCCTAAGCTTGCAGGTTTTGGGAGGTGGTGCTGTTTTTCTGGGTGCGTTCTGATGGGAACCACCTTAAAAGGAGGGGGGTACCTGCTGTCTGCTGTGGCTGTGGCTGTCCACCATCTTCTGAGGCTGCTAGTGCTTCCAGGGCCTGCAGTGTGGAGACCAGAGCATCATCCAGGTCCTGGGCGTGATCTCGGACAGTCCGCGTTTGCATGCTATCTATGAGTGTCACAGGAATTTCCTCGTACAGGAGGCTGCAGAGCTGGTGTCCTGGCTCCTGTCCTTTTGCCATGGCAGCTGCTGCTGCCGCCACCCGGCGTTTAGAGTCATCCTCATCAGAGCTGTTGTCTTGGAAGCCGGGAGGTGGTGCAGCGATGGGGAGAAGGGATGTGGTTTCATCCTCCTCTTCATCGCTCCCTGGAGGGGGGAGGGATGTCAGGTCCACCATGTTGTTCTGTGTGGAGCTGGGATGGCCGCCTCGGTGTGGGGCTGGCTGCTGGCGCTTGACTTTGGCCTTGCAGGAGTCACAGTACAGGTGCTGGGGCTGGCTACCCTGCTGGCTGTCCAGGGTGTATGCCCTGGCTCTGTTGGCCCAGCGCTCCTGCTCTGGGCCATGGGGCTCACAGTCCTGGGCGGCCCCATGGCAATCTCGCCCGGAGCTCTCTGAGGTGGGATCCGATTTGGTCCGGGGCCGGGACTCCTTAGAGAGGATCAGGTTTTCATTGATGTCAGTCCTGCTCTTGTGCTCCTGCAGGTGCAGGTAGCAAAAGCGGAGGAGCTCCGAGCCCAGGGGATCTGCAGGGTTGCCCCCTGCGGGGCTGGGGAGAGAGCCTCCCAGGAGCCTGCTCTCCTTCCTAGCCAGGTGCCCTGCTGATGCCAGAGGCTGATGGCCGAGGAACGGGCTGCTGTCTGGAGCAAAACACACATTGTCAGTTAAAACATGCCCTCCTGCTGTGGTGACTGATGGACAGGCAACCAAGAATCTGGTGCCTGCCCACTTGGCGGGAGGATCAGCCAAGGACCCTGTGAGCAGAATAAGAAAGTGCCGTTGCCCCAGTTTTCTGCTGAGTCTGCTCTGCTCCCTGCCCCCCTCCCCATTTCCTGCACTTCCAGCTTAATCGCAGAGTGGCCAGTTTTGGAGCTCTGCTGGCAAACAGCTTCCCATCGGGTGTCAAGTGATGGACTGCCCCTCCAACACACCCATACAAAGATAAAATGCCTTGAAAGAAGAAGGCGGGGCCGATGCTTGGCCACTGTTCTCCCAAACTGATGGGGGTTTATGTGGCCAGAAGGAGGTTTTCTTCTCCTGCATTGCCCAGGCTCTCTAGATTGGCCACCAAGAGGCACAAAAAAGGATCCCTCCCTTGAGCAACAGCTGAGCTCAAGGCACGGGGCCTTGAGGGTATGCTTCTTGCAGCAGAGGCCGCTGTCCCGGCAAGCCTGCTGCTTCCCTTCGAGGGATCTGGGCAAAGACCCTTCTGGACACTCGGAAGAGCCACAAATGGAAGTGTAGAGTGACTGCTGGGGAACGTTCACAGCTCCCTTGCGAGGCCTGATTCCTGGCTCCTCTCTTGTCCTCTGCCTCATTCCAATAACACTGTGCACCACCCACCCACCCACCCATCCACAGTGAGCTCCTGACTGTGCAGCTGCTGGAGGAAAGAGCGAGCAAACGGTGTGTGTGTGTGTGTGTGTCCGTGTGTCCCCTGCTGCCTGCAGCCCTGTTGAGCAGAAAAGCTCCACGCCCAAAACATGGGTGCCTCCACATCAGCCTGATGAGGGGGATCCCCATGTTTGAGATGTTCCAACTGGGCTGCTGCTGCTGCTGACAGAGCCATCCGGGGGAAAGGCCCATTGTTGGAACCCCCATGTTGAGGGCTAACATGGGAACCTGACCAAGGGGCACAAATCTCAGAGGATGAAACACACCTGCCTTGGTCAGTGGAAGCGGTGGTGGCTGACTGCTTGGACGGGAAAGGGTCATCCGCTTGGAGTCCACCAGAAGGCGGCAGTAGCCAGCAATGAGGCAGGTGAAGTTGGTAGCCTCTGGCCATTCCATTAGCAGCACCAGTGGCTGGGAAAGAAGGGAGGAGAAGCCAAAGGGTCAGAAGCCTGCCTGGCCACGGCACAACCGTCTCGAGAGGAAAAGCTGATGTGCCTGGCCACAAAAGGCCCCACAAGTGCCCTGCTCAGGAGTCCTGCCCTTTGCTCGCCTTCCAGTTCCACCAGGGTGGCAGCCAGTGGCAGAGCTGGACCTACCTTGGCATCCAGGATGCTTGTTTCCACCCGGGCCACCCCCTGGTTCTCCCTGAAGAGCTGGATCTTGCTGACTTTGCTGAACTCGGACAGCACGGTGGTGAGGTTGGTCTTCAGATCAATGACGTGGCTGATGCCATGGCGAGGCCCCACCAGCAGGGTGGTAGCTGGCTGTTTCTCATCCTGTGTGGGACGAGATGCCAGTCAGAGACAGAAGGGTAGAGGCAAGCCTTGGGGTCTGGCTGGGGGCCCATCACTGCGACCTCCCCTCCCTTACACGCCAGCATTACTGTACCAGTCCCACAGTGCTGAACAGGACGCCTGCAAAGGTGGGTAGCTCATTCAGGAGGCGCAGGTAGTGGAGCTTTGCTTGGGTGGTGGTGATCTGGGGAGAGACATTGCGTCCTCCATCAGAATGCCAAGATTTCCTCAAGAATTACTCTGCCCTGGCAACAATGCAGGGCAAGGATGGCTCTAGTTCAGCTCTAGCAAACTTCCTTGGCTTGACTATTGCAGTGGGTTCTGTCTGGATTTTGCTGTGGCAGCCAAGCTACAAACTCATGCAAACTAGGCCTGCCATGGGGGACCTGCCCTGGCTGCCAGCTGTTTTCTGAGCACAGGATCAAATGCTGGTCTTGCCCTTGAAAAGTCTAGATGGCTTGTGGCCCAACCGCCAGAGGGACTGCCTGGTTCACCCTCCCAAGGGCCAGTCTGCTGCTGAGTGCAGAAGGGATGGCTTCTTTTGCAGCACCGTTGACTGGGGGCAGGGGTGTTTTATGCCTTTTGCTCACAGCCTGTTGAGCACCTTCTGGGCCAGATGGGTCACTCTGCTCCCCCGCTTGGGGCCCTCCCTGCACCCTCGCCTTGCCTTGGTGCCCCAGGGGGGCTGGTTCTGATGGGCCTTCAGCTGCTGAGACAGTGCCTTCCGGAGGCTCTTGTCTTTGATGCCTTGCAACAGCGAGGGGGGCAGAAAAGGCTCCAGCCCCCATTCCTTCCTAGCAGGAGAGAGAGAGGGCTGGTGAGGCATTTCCTTCCTTCCTGCCCCCCCCCCCTCCAGGGATATCTGGGTTGATGGGGACAGGCACAGGACCCTCTGGCTCACTTGTGGCATGTGGCATCTACTACCAGGGAGGCAGGAAAGGCAAATGGTCAGCATAGGGCCAGGTCCTGTTACCAGAGGAGGCTGAAGGCCGTGCTAGAACATCACTAGGAAGGCCAGCTTAGTGTGCGTGCGGGAGATTGAACACTCAGAAGGGGCTTGTGAGTGACCAGGAGAGGGGAGAGGAGAAGCTGCTGTGGCTTTTGCTGCTGAACTTACTCCACGTTTTTGAGAGAGACTTTCTGGCTTGGCCGTGTGGCTGAAACGGTGATGTAAATGTGTAGGGCAGTCAGGCCAAGCAGCATTTCCGGCTTGGGCTCCATCCCAAATCGCTCCCTGATCACATCATTGCGGCTCTAGGGAAAGAAAGTGAGGTTCGGAAGAGCTGCCTCCCTGCCTCCCTCTCCATGAAGGCCCTGCCCAGGTCTTTGCAGCTCCTCTGTGACTGCTCTGGTGCAGCACCACTGTGCTCCCAGGGCTGCTCGCTAATGGTTGCGGATCACCCTGGGCCAAGGCAGAAAGAGGGCCAGCCCCTCTGCAGCGAAGCAAGGGGAACTGTGCTGCTGGTAGGCTAGGCCCTGCACCTGGGGCTCTTACCCACACCCCTGCTCACCTGGATATACAGGTACTCAAAGGCTGCTGGATCCCTTCGCAGCAGCTCCACAGGGTCTTTGGGAAAGAAACTGACCCGGAAGAGGCATCGCATTCCTTGGTAGTGCGTCCTCTGTACCACCTGTGGAGAAGCAGAAGGGAGCCTCCCTGCAACCCTTGGCATCAGCAGGCCTGCATCTGGCAGATGTGGTCCCTCTGCCAGACCCGGATGGGAATTGGCTCACCATTGCTAAGCAGAGGGCCCCAGATGGCATCCTCTGCCCCCCTGAATGCTGCGCCAGCTTCAAGCCCCCTTCAGTGCTCTGCTCCCTTCCCAGCCCAGGCGCTTGGCAAGATGGCCTTACAAAATCTTCTCAGGGCTGGAAGTCTTCCAGAGCAGCTTTCCAATTGCAATCTTTGCTTGAAAGCCATGATGGAGTTTCCATGACCCCAGAAGGCAAGCTGCCCTTAATAGCTCTCATAGCCAGGAAATTGCTCCATATTTCAAGCTTGAATTTCTCTCCTACCCGATGGTTGGTCATTCTTTTACCCTGCAGAGAATAAAGCCCCCCTCCTTTTTCCTGGGACAGCTTTTTAAAGTTTTGGTAGCCTGTGGTCGTGAGTGCTTTTGGCCTTCTCTTAGGCTAAACGTATCCGGTTCTTTGTAGCATCTAGTCTTACTAGTTTCGTTGCTCTTTGTTCTCCAATTCCTCAGAATCTGTCTTGTATTTTGTGGAACAGAACTGGACACCATATTCCAGGTGTGGACAACCAGTGGTGGCATCATCCCAGTATCCTACCTCTGCTGATGCAGCCTAGCATTGCACTGCTGGCTTGCACAATAATATGAGCTGTGAGCCTGTCTCTTGAGGTGTAAGCACTTGTGTTATCTGCAGCCCACTTCTTCCCCCCTCCAAGCCATGCCAGGAGCAGGGCCAGCAGGCAGTCCTTCCAATGAGAGTCATGAGGAAGCCAAATTCTTGCAGCAGAGAGAATGAAGCCCCCACTGGACTGGGGTCGGCGGGCAGGCACTTACATGGGCCAGGGGCTGTTTGTCCTGCAGAAGAAGGAACTTGTGACTCTGTTCGGGGCTGGAGTATTCCAGGACCAGGGAGAAATGCTCAATCTGCCTCAGGGACAGCCGATCCTGCAGGGTCATCATCACATCCTGGCCAGAGAGGAAGAGAGGAGCTAATGGGCGGAGGTGTTCAATGCTGAGAGATGTCCCCCATCTCTAGGGAAGGTTCCCCAGGGAGGGGGGTCCAGCAGTTTATCAGTTCTTAGAAGTCTAGGACGGGCCAGGTACCAGGCAGGAGGGAACCACTGCTCCCCCCACCCCATTTCATCTTGGCTGTATTGTAGGGAGGGAGGGGCTGTATCTGTATTGTGCCTCTCTCCAGCGAGGGACGCCTGCTCTGGACTAGCCTGATGGGTCACCTGGCTCCTGTTTCAATCCCCTACCTTGACTGTGGTTCGCCCATCAAAGGTGAAAGACTTGATCTGTCCATTCTCAAGGAAAACCTTCAGCACGTTTGGAATCAGGAGGAGAGCTTCCTTCTTCAGCATGTCCTTGGGGAGCACCAGGGAGCCCGCGCAGGGCAGGGCAGGGCAGAGAAAAGGGGGGGGGGAGGAGGCTGCATCAGCCATGGTGGGGAAGAGACCCTGGAGGACTGGCCAAGTGGGCACCCTGCCCCCCCCCCGACCTCCAGGGGTGCTCTCAGCTGGGCCTGCGGACCAGATGGAGGCTGGAGACCCCAGTGGGCAGAGGCTGCCTCCTGACTAGCCCCAAAGAGTTGTAACCAGGACCTTCCACATGGACTGGAACATAAACTGAAGCGGTTGCCTTCAGATCCTGGGGAAGCTTGGCAGATGTTCCCAGAACATCTTGGGCGCCCTTACTTGCATACCAAATTGAGATACATGAACCTTCTCAGTTGTTGCAAAGGGCCCCTTCCGCCCCACATCAGAGTTTTTGGATATGGGAATTGGGAATCGGCACATAGTGCATGTTCACTGGCCTCAGCCGTGCTTCCTAGATCAGTTGAAAAGATGGACCTTGGAGAGCTTTCCCCCCAACCACGCTGCAAGGGAGGGGGAGATGAGCAGAGGGATCCTCTGGGGAGGCACTCACTGGATCAGTCTCACCAATGGTGACGTGTTCCGAAAAACGAACTTTCACTGGATTGGACCGCAGTTTTGCCTTTTTGGCTGCACTGATAAAGGCTGATTTGGGGGACTGCAAAGAGAACGCACGTCAGATGAGCTCTGCCCAACCAAACAAGCCTGCAAGCCACAAGTTTCCTTGGTCTGGACACTCTCCCCCCCCCCCCCAGGTTCTGATGGCCCAAAGGCTTAGCCTCTGCTGCTTGAAGTCAGGGGTGGGTCTGGCCATGCTGCTCTCCAAAGGAGGACAGCTAGGTGCCACTTGGCGCTCTTGCCCTGAGCTGCAGCCAATGGCCACGGCCTCTCAAGCCGGCTTTCATCACTACAGGCACCATCGATGGTTCAGCTGTAGTGCCACTTGGGCTCAGGGAGAGAGCAAGGTTGCTTCCCTGCTGCTCTGCTGGTGGTCTGGAAAACCCAGGCCTGCAGTGG
>JANHFR010008465.1:9258-19963 GCA_032468015.1 Mimophis mahfalensis | reverse complement strand
TCGAACATGCCTTAATTAGAGGCTAGCCGACTGTTAGGCTAATTCCTTACAGCCTGCTCCACCAAGGTCTCTTTTGAGGTTGCCATCGTGCTGGTGGCCCCACTGCCTCTCAGCCACTGCCTGGCTGTGCTCTCTTGCTGCCTGCGCCCCACCCGCGCAGCTGGAATCCCTGGGGTCAGGAACAGGCTGTCCTTACCAACTGGGGGGAGGGGGGCATTTGACCTAAACTCGCTGTAGTTAAAAGTACCTGTTTTGACCTTAGAATGATCGGAATTGCCTGTTTTGAAATATTGCACATTCCCACTGTGTTCTGTTCCCTCTAATGGCTTTGAGGAAGGGGTGGTCCTGACATAACTGTCCCCCAGTGAACAGTCCCTCATGCCCAACTCCTTGTGCCCTTCACTGGCCCCGCTCCTCGGGGGCATTTCCTACTGCACCTGAGGTCACTGAGCGAACGACCACCGGTCTCTCACTTCCGGCCACAAAGCCGAATCCATAGATGGGGTGACGCTGGACTTTCACCTGTCGGAGGGCCTCTGCAGGCAACTGGTCACATTCCATATCATCCCAGCAGTGCTCTGCCTGCGTCACATGCCTGGGCATGCGGAGACACAAAACAACAGAGAGGAGGGTGAGAGTTATTTGCGCCCCCTTCCTTGGATAAACCTGGGCTGCTCTTCAGAGCCTGGGAGGACCCGAGTGCTAGTGGAGGGGTCAGCCCGACAATTGACCTTGCCTCTCTCCCAGACTGAACCGTCTCTCTCCAAAGCAGAGGCCTGTTCTCCTGGCATTTGGTATACCAGAGGACTAAGATCTGCAAAGGAGTCCTGAGGGCGGAGGGAGGAAAGGCACACCCAGCTGAAGTTGCCCTCCTGTGCTGCATTTACACAAGCAGCTCCAACAGGAAATGCAAGAAGAATCCAAGCAGGGTTCACCCAGATGACCAGGCAGTGGAACAGGTCCTGTCCTCCTCTCACACCTGTTTTCTTGGGGTGCCAATGCTCAGTAGATCTGGTCCTCTAGAGCATCTTCTCCCAAGAAGAGATTTCTGTTGCCCAACAAACTTCTCTGGGAATCTTCCCGGGATGTTACACTTCAGCACATCCGTAAGAGGCAGCAGGACTCGGCCACCAAGTGTCTTGGCCAAAGAGAATGAGGCAAAGTCTGGAACCAGAAGCACTACTCAGCTGACCCCAAGGACACAAGTGCTTCAATGAGCCTCTAAAAGAATGCAAATGTCCAGCTGTCTGCAAGGAATCTAAATCTTCCCATTCCCCACTGTCCTGTCAGAGCTGAAGATTCTTGGATGAGAAGGGAAACGTCTTCAAAAAGGGAAAGAAGAAAGTTTAGCTGCCTCCTGAAAAATCACCTTTGGGACAACCATGACCTGGATGACTGAGAATCTCTACAGACTCCTTGCTAAGTCTACCTGCTGGTAGCTTCGTCCATTGGGTGGGGCTCTAGGTGAGAAGGCTTCAGGGGCTGTTTTTTTGCCCCAGCTGGAGGAAGGCTGCAGCGGAGCTTCCCAGGACCAGCAAAGGCAGTCCCTGCAGGAAGAAGAGCAAAATGGGCCAAATCCCGCTCCAGGTAAATAGGGTTGCAATGTCACCACTGCTAGTGTGCATGCCTCTGTGGGATGGGATTGTAGCCCTGCTCAGAGATTGGCCATTTCCCTCAGTATTCCTTGAGCTGTGCTGAAGTAGAATTATTTTCACCCAAAGACTTCTGGCTTCTTGAATCCGCTGTGACAGCCCAGGTGAAATTCTCATCCTGAGATGCTGCCCTTATTCAGATCAAGCCAACCTCCTTGACGATATGCCCTGTTGCCAGCAGGAGAGGCAGATCCCCAAATGTGACCCATGTGGACTGTGCACCAGAACTCCACTGAAACCCTTTTCTGATTTGATGAACAACCCAGGCTGGTCCAGTCAGTTGCCTGGGCTAAATGTAACCAGCCCAGAAGATGGTGAGCCTAATCCCCCTTCAGCAGTTTGCCTCTGGACCAACCAGTTTCATGGAACTGGTCCTCAGGTGGGCTTTTCCTGGGAGGGAAATCCCATGAAAAAAAAAACAACATTGCTCCAGGACCAGCCAAAAATAGACTAGAAGTCATTTTCTGGAAGGGAAAATCCTCCACGGGGCAGCTGAGCTGCCTGTTTGAGGCACTGAGTTTGCCTTGCTTGGACTAAGCAGACCTAGAAGGTGCTGTGGGCCCTGCTTAGCCAGTGGCAGAACAAGGCACCAGAACAGAAGATAAAAGCCAGGAATTAAGAGCAGTAAGCTCCTGGTCGGCTCTTGAACAGGCCTACCGTGTGCCAGTTCCAGCAGTTCCAGACAAATACATTTCCTTCCTGCCTCTCCTGTAAGACTTTCACACACAAAAATCCCTTAATATCTGTATGCCCAGCCTCTGGCTTGATTTTCTTCCTCATGTCTAGCTTTTGCTGCCTAGCTTGTGCTTGGATACAGCCAAGGAATTCTGTCTCAGCAATTCTGGCTGCTCCTAATAAATCTGGGAGAGATGAGGCTGCTTCAGAGGGTCCATCTTGATGCGGGCATAAACAAACCCTCCATTCATAGCAGGAGACCCCAAAGCGAGTGCTGCCCCACTTCTCCCCCCAGCCTGGAACCTCCCAGCAGCCGCCTCTGCTTGCGAGATACTCACTGTCGGCATCCAGCAGCCAAGAGCAGGGACAGCTTGCTCCGGCCTGCTCGCTGCTGCTTCTGCTGCTTCCTTCACTTGTCATTGGTGATGGCGACGCCTGTGGAAAGAGCGAGGGAGGCTCTGAGCTCTCAAGCCTTCGAAATCCAGCTCCATCTGTGATCGGAATCTTAAAAAGCTGCCTGGCTCAGCCCCAGAACTTGGTGGGGGCCAAAGAGCAAGGGAGCGAGCGAGGGAGCGAGGAAGAAACTGGCAAGTGCCAAGTGACTGCTTGCTGCCCAGTTCACAGGCCCTTTCACAGCAGAGCTGCATCAGGGAAGTGGCTTCCTTCCCTCCTCCCCCAAGGCCCCCCAGAAAACCCCAGGATTTACTGGGGAAGGACTGAGACTTGAAGAGCTTGGGAGAGAAGCAGATTCAAATGGAGGAAATTCAACTCTCAAGGAGAGATCAAACAGCCAAGCAAAGGAGGGCAGGAAAACTGCTACATGCCCTGGCTGTGGCTTGGAGTGTTTGGCAACCAGAGAGGGAGAGACAGTTTGTTTAAACAGGCCCTGCACTTTTCAGGACAAGGTTGTTGGTTAAACCCTAAAAGGTTGACAGACAGGCAGGGGAGTAGGACAGCTGGTTTCTCAGCAACCCCTTGAACAGGACACCCAACACATTGAATAAGGTAGGTTTCTTAATCTTGGGTTTATGGTTGTTATTTCTCTGGTTAATGTAGCAAAGTTGCTTTAGGGCTGATATTTTTCCTACTGGATATAACAGAAGGGAGAGCAATAATCTCAGGGAGTCCTTCCCCCACGGAAGACTCAGAAATAGCCCTGGAGAGGGGCTGGTGAGAGGACTGGGGCTGGGATCGTACATTATGAGGACAGGAGATATTCCTCATCACTGAAACCTGGTAGGAGGATTTTGAAAACCGTACAGAGCGTAAGTTTCCTGTCTGGGGTTCCCTCGGCAGAGGGTGCTGGCCAGGGTGCTGAAATGCTTAACTTCTGAGAGAGAAAGCCTGCGCTATTTCAGCAGACAGTGCAGACAGTGCAGCAAGGTTCAGTCTGTGGTGACAAGAAGCACTTTGAGGAAAGACGAGAGCAAGGGGAATGCATCGCTTGACGGGTTGGTCAGCAAATTAACCCTGTTCCAATGCCACCCCAGAGGGCTTCACAAATGTTTGCTTGCAGCTTCCGGAGTCCCTGGTCCTCACATAGCCAGCCACCCTGAGTCTTTCAGGAGAAGGGTGGCATATGTCTAATAAATAACAACAACAACAACAATATAGAATCACCTTATGTGGGAGATGGATGGCATGAGAATTTATTAATTTTTAAAATTAAAATTGTTTAAAAATTAATATTGTTTATTAAATAATCAATAAAAATAAATGTAGCTAATGGGACTTGGGGAAAGGGTAGTGCTGGTTAAGTGGGCCAAGGTGACCTGGCAGATGAACATTCCTATTTAGTCAAATGTGATTTAGCTAAGATTGGGCTGGGGGCTGGGATGGGTTTATTCAAAACAGATGGTGTCCTATCCAATCCCCCTCCAGAAAACAGCCAAAATTTACAAGATAGGCTTTTCCTCTGTGATCTGTTTTGGGTCTGTTTTGCTCTATTCTTTTGGGGAGAGCATCTTGTTGGGCTGAGGGGTATTGCCTGAACTTTTGAAGTCTCCGTTCCATACACAGAGCAGGGGCAAATCCCCAAGTCCTGTTTTTAATTAACCCAAGAGACACATTGCCTACAAATGTTAGAACGCAGTGGACATTTTCCCCACTGGGCCAAAGAACTGCTGACTGGGGCTGGCACCACCATGATTTTTTCCTTGCCCCATAGATGTCTCTGCTCCTGAGATGCAGAGAGAAATGACATAGGCAATAGTTTCATGGTTTTCACTGTTTCCAGCTATTTTCACTGGAACTTTAAGAGGCTTTGATTTACTTTCTCTATGTATGGAAAATATTACTGTGGCTTTCATCAGCATGCAGAATTCCTTGTGGTGCCTCTAGCGTCATTGAATAGTCACATTAAAGGATGTGTTTTCATATTTAGTGGAATCCCTGAATTGTCCCAGTCATCTCCCTTCCCCACCACCACATGAATAAAGCCTCTGTCTTTGGGCCTGCTTTACTTTCCAGCCCCTCGGTCACAGGTGCTGTGGGCTCTTCAAATTGCTGCTGCTCCTTGTCTGAACAGTCTTGCTCTACTATTTCATAGCCCCTTCTTAGCAGCAGCACCAGGAAAAGGAGGCTGGGAATCGCCCAGGAATATCAGCCCCTAGACAGGCACCCAAAACCCATGGCAGCATCAACCCTGGCTGGCCAGAAGAAAGGCCATTACCAAAAGCAAAGGCAGCCAGGAAGGACCAAGTGGAGAGGGCCACATCTCCCTTTCCTCATCGCTTGCTCACCAGCCTTCCTCAATCATAATCTCAAGCAGATGTGTTTCAGTCCTCTGGCACAGCAGCTCACAATTAAGACTGTGGGGCAGGTTAGGATATGGAGCAATAAGCTCTCAGGTTTTCTGGGCCAGGCTGGGATGGATGGCAATGGCTGAAGTTAGACAGGGCTAAGCGGAATTGGTGGGCAGATACTCCATTTCCAGTAGGGAGTGCGAGGGGGAAAGGCACGGCAGGGAGGGGCCCTCAGCTGCCATTTTTCCTTTAAGATTGCATTCTGGCTTAAGGCAACAGGGAAATTCAAGCAAGCGTGCCTTAATTCAGCAATTCTTTTTATGTATGTAATAGTTTCAAGTTATTGTAGCCTATGTCTCAGTTAAAAGCTGTATTTATAATGCTGGCATTTTATGATCCTATATGCTTAATTTGCCTTAAAGATTAAGTGTGCTCCTCTTTATAACTACATTTGGGGTGGGAGGGGAGATGGGTTTGATGGCCTTGTCTTGAGAGGAAGAGAAGCAACATTTCATTTCACGAGGCTTTCAACCTTGCGGTTTGATTTATATGCCCAGGCCTTCCTGCGGTTCCGCAGGGGATTCTGAAACTTCATAGTTTGCCTAAGGAGCACACAAAGCTTCGCAGAATTTTTCATATCCCTTGTGTGGATTCTAAAAAAGGAATCATCCAGCAGAGGCTGGATCTTTTTTGCTGGGATTCTCATCCGCTGCTGCAGTGCTGTTGCAGATCTGGGCTAGATACTGCCAACCCTCCATCTGCCTGTGAAAGACTGCAGGTGTCCAATTCTGTGCCAGAGAAAGTAGAGATGGGTGGCATGGGGAGGGGGAAGTTAGCAGAATCCCCATCCCTACAGCAGACAAATGTGGGAAGACAGGCAGCTCAGAGTAAGGGGAGATCCATAAGCCTCTTGTGAGGCTACCAAGCTGTTTATTAATGCAGAGGAAGCTGCCTTTACAGCCAAATGCTTGGACTGAATACTATAAGAAGCCAACTCCTTGGGTCTGTCTTGGCACGGCGGTGCCATATGCCCTGTGGCCCCTTTGCTCAGCACAGGCAACTTTCTGTAGGCAGTTGCTGTCTGGAAGGGAAAGACTGCGGAACTCCCATAGGTTGTCACTAGCCAGGTTTTTGGCTGCTTGGAGAACCACAAGATTGCTTCACTTCCTGCCCAGCAGGCAGGCTGCTCCTCCCCCTCTTCTGGATCTGACAGTTGATCGGCAGCATGGGGAATGATGGGTGCAGACAGTACCAACCCCTCCTTGCTTGCCTACTCCTGGCAAGCAGCCTGTATCAGACCTAATGGCAGGGGAGCACCAGTCAAATCCTCCACAGTCTGAAATAGCTGGAAAGACTCTGGCCAGCAGTGCTTCCAGTGCATCATGGCTCATGCACAAAGCCTTTTGCAGGGGATGGAGACTTGTGCACTGGAGCTCGCCTTACTGCCAGCATGGGGGTCCTTGCCTTAGCTACAGAGCTGGAGCAGTTCCTCCACTTCTTTCTAGCCACTGTTCCATTTCCTGTTTTTATTTATTCCACTTATTCTAGGTGCATTTAAAGAACTGCTTTAGTTCACTAGCTAACAAGGTTGCCTGGAAACAGACTATTCAGTGTGACAAATTCTTGACTGTTAGCAGAATTCAGTTGTTTGAAAATCAGTTCTTTATCAACCCAAGACAATTAGAAAACTCTGGCAAAATATTTACCCTGTTCTGGAGATTTTCATCCTATGGGTAAAGAAGCATGTCCCAATCTACAGCTTTTAATGTTATTGACACTTAAATATAATTTTTTATCCTAAACCCTAAGGTGTTTTTGTTTTATTTGTTCTGCCATGTAATGCAGTCAAATCTCTCTCTGCTGCCATTTCCTTAAAAACACCCAATGCTCCAAGACAAGCACAGATTTTTCCACCTCTTTGTTCTCCCGATTCAGTCACTGGTGAAGATCAATTTTATCTGCACAATAATGGATGGATGGATGGATGGATGGATGGATGGATGAATGAATGAATGAATGAATACATGCACACTGCTCTATCTGTACAGCCATAGTTTCTAAATACACAATGTGGAAGAAAACATACCTCTTATATTGGAAGGAGTCCCATACAAGAGTGCTGAGTGATGAATAAATGCTGTGGGGATGGTGGAGGACTAGGTGGGTTATTTTCCACAAACAACCCTAGGATTTCCTCTTACAATTTATACAGAGATAGACCAGCTCCTTCTAGGAGAGCCAAATTGGGACATTCATCATGATAAATGGAGGGTGGTTTTGGTAATGGGTAGTTTGCTTTGCTATAATGCACAAATCTTGATAAATCTTCACCCCGGATGGTTTTGAATCACCAAGATAATACTTAACAAAGATTAAGGGATTTCTGGTTTGTTGTAAGTGTTTCTACAGTCTGGGGGCCCTGGGGCCCTCCCTCCACAGCAGTGCCAATAGAACTGTGAGAAGGCTTTCCCAAGTACTGTAGAATAAAAGACATGCCTGTCTTTTCATTTCATCAGTCTCTGCTGTGTGCCCTGCAGTTACATTTCAACACGTATTTTAAGTTCAAGAGGACGTTCAGAGAAGGCATCAGCAAGGATATGACCCAGAAGGAGATAGCTGCGGGGGCGGGCTCCTTCAAAGAAAAGAATAAGAGTAAAGCAGTATACTATATAGCTACTTCATAGAGATGAAGAAATGATAACAAGGAACAAAGGAAAGAGAGAAGTTATATTTTGACTATTTCCTTCAAGGAGTCTATATATTTCATTAGGCAATCATGAAAAGCAGGAAGGGGCAAAGTTGCAATTTGGGCCTTCACTATACCTGGCAAAAAAGCACATATTTACTTTGTGTGCAGATGTTCCATGCCAAATAGGTTGCACTCTAAAGTCCTGAAGGAACTTACTGACAGTTGGCTGAATCAGATAACTAGAGAAGGGCAGATGTTGATTCTGTCTTGAGGAAGAAGGAAAACTTGGGGAACTATGGACCAGTCAGTCTGATTCTGGTATCCAGGAAGATTTTTTAGGAAATCATAAGGCAACCAACCATTGAACATCTGAAGATGCTGGGATGATTACCAAAAGAAGAATTTTCAGGTACTTGGTTTGCCAACAGTACATGTGAAAAAGATTTTGGAATAGTAGGAAATTTGTTGAATTCCATCCAGCAAAAGGAATACATTTGACTGACCTGGACCAGGACTAGGACCAACTACTGTTTGCTGATAATGGACCATCTGTTTCCCAAAGAAGTATGGTGCAAAAGGACCTGTCTTTCTTCCCCAGGCAGAATTCAAGCTCCAGAGTCTCCAAAATATGCCCTAAATTCCAAGAGAAGGACCATAAACCAAGCTTGAGTTCTGCAATGCCGTGTCCTTTAGGCAGATTTCTCCACAACACTCATTCAGGCTAAAAATGGGCCATGTCTGGCAAGCACTTTGCACTGCTATCATTTCCTCACCATTGCACAAACCATGCCTTATAGTCCTAAGGAGAAGAAGAACCCCACAAGCATGGAATGATGCTGGGCATTGATCAAAACCATATTCTTGTGATGGCAATGCCTTGCAAAGTTGATACAATCTCTCCCCATTCCATTTTCATATTGCCCAGATTGAGCCCCACTTTTCATGGTTGCTTTCTACTGAGCAGACATCCTGTAAGGGAAGTGGAGGATCCTGGCCTTTTGGATTTCTCTGTCTTCCCCTTCCTGCCTGTTGCTCAGAGCAGCCTCCCCATCACTCTAATTCCAAATCCCACCTCCTTCCTCATGGAGGGGCTAATTAGGAGGACTGTGGTCCAAGGATATTCTGGTGAGCTCCCCATGGAGGTTCCAGCAAAGGCAGTGCCCCATGGCCTCCTTCCCAAGCCAGTAGCCCCTCAACAAATGCCTGGCTTTCACCTGCTTCTTGAAAGGCCTAATTAGAGAAACCCGAAGGAGGACATAGTGCCCCAAGGCTCTCTTCTGCCTCCACCTCTTTCTGCTACTGCCTTGAATTCTTGGCTGCCTCACAGGTGGAGTTTTTTATCATGAACCCAAGGACTCAGATGTTGCTTGGTCTTCTGTCTTTCAGATCTCTTTCTAGCCACTGCAGAGGGGTATTTATTTGCCTCTGCCAAGGATGCTGCCCTCTCACACCCAGGAAAGCCTTGTGTTGCCCTCCCATTTCAAGGGCCAGAAAGAGAAAGGCGGCCTGTGAGGTGCCAGGCAGGAAATGAGTGGGCTTCTCTGGAAGAAGGTGGTCTCTAACTGCAAAAGCTCCACCAATCCTGGGGAAAAGAGCCTGAATGGTAAACTGGTATGAGGCAAGGCAAACAGAAATATGGGCTCTCCAGAGCTCCCCCCCCCATCCCCATCCCCACATAATGTTATCCTAGGGATGATAGGTGTGAGAGTTCAGTAATGAGAAAGACTACTTTTGTGTACGTATGTATGTGAGGGAGCTACAGCTATATCAGATTTTAGAACAGATATCCAAAGTAACCCAATTTAAATGCAAAACTGGGGATTTTAGCCGTCTCTTGACAGCAAAAAATACTTTTATTAGTTATATGATCATACATTTTTGCAGTTGTTTTTAACATACCAAAAGGCCATTCAGTTCATTGGGAGGAGTGCAAAGGATGGAGAAATTGATCAACAGGGCTAATTGGGTTAAAAACATGATTTCATTCTGTTCACAATGTGCTTCAACCTCCTTTTTCATGCAAGCCCCCAAACCTTTTGTTTTCATTTTATGAGGAAAGGGAGAAAATCTTCATGGTTAAAATGAAATGACAGATACCCCATCCCACCCCGCTTCCCATCCAGGAAGTGAGAGCACAGCCACCTTTGGCTCCACTGCCACCAGGTTAGCATCTTCCTGGCTTGTGGCCTTCATGAAGGATCCTTGCTGGTTTCTCTGACGCCACCATACCAATGACTTCCTTCCCTCTATTAGAAAATTCTCATCTAAATTTGTCTACATATAATTCAGAAGAAACAAGCTAAAAGAGTAAATTTGCACAAGTGAGTAGTAGTGGTACAACAGGCATTGTGCTAACCTATGCATCTCATTTAAACATATTGGTTGGGTAGGAATCGTTACTGAAGTGGCCAATTGCCCCTAAGAGGCTTACCCAGAGTCAGTAGACAATTCTGTGCTCTAACAATCCTCTTCCTTCCCCATTCCCTAACTAGCACCCTAAGTTGAAACCGACTTGGTTCTTACAGAATGACTCACCCCATGCAGGAGTTGTTTGGAAGCTCCAGCTCAGGCATGCCCCTCTTCTCTCCTTCTCCCATTTGCCCTGATTACTTGGCTTGCCTAGTTATCCCAAAAGAAGATCTTGGGTAGCCTCCTGCCCTCCACAGCATCCATGTAAACTGTGAGCTCTTCCAGATGCTCAGCTCAGCCGGTGCCCCCCACCCCAACGCCTGTCATCCTAGCCGAAAACTGAAAATTGGTAAAGGAAGTCCCCGAATGGAAAGAACGGCTGGAATTTCTGCCTGATTACTAAGAGAGCAGAAGAGCAAGATGGACCGACACACGTTTGTTCCCACCCCACCCCCAGCAGCGTCCCCGCCAAAGATCACTAAAGAGTTCTCTGCTTGTGCCTCCGGGAAAAAGTCGCTACTCCCCACCAGTTTCCA
>JANHFR010008461.1:0-11417 GCA_032468015.1 Mimophis mahfalensis | reverse complement strand
AACTGCCCTGTAAACCGCCCTGAGTCCTTTCGGAAAAGGGCAGTATATAAATATAATTAAATAAATAAATAAATAAAATTATAATTATATTATTTGTTGCAGAGCATCATAGCAGCCAAATTTGCCTTTCAACAAATGAGACTGTTAATCAAGAGACAAAAATATATTCTGTTACCACAGAACATTCAACCAATCAGAAGTATGTCTTAATTTCCTTTTTTAAGCATAATGAAAAAAATAATAATGTAGGAATAGCACTTTAGAGAGTAAGAAGTTCTACAGTAATAATTATGGTATGTGAAGATTTTAAAATCAGTTACTTATTTTTTAAAAGTGGAATATGGATGTATGTGCTGAGATTGAAACATCTCAGTCTTTCAACTGATTAGAAAATCCATCAGTGTGATTTGGTGGCACAATGAAAAAAAATCACACAAAAAACAGGCCTTTCAACATTGTTCCAACTCATCGGACTGCTAAAATTAATTTCTAACTCACTGGCAATTTTTGGAACAAACCCTTCAAGTTCCAAAATAAATAATTCTGAAAGCTGTGCTATACAATAAGAACAAATGATGTATCCAAATAGGCAGCAAATAGAATGCATTGAACCAGATCTAAAGGTCCTTAGAAGAACACTGAAATTGAAAATAAATATTGTGCCTTTAAAACTAGAAAAAAATTCTAAGAATTGTAACCAAAATCTGGGTATGGTTATCATAGCTTGAGTTAGACTTTACTGATTTTTGGCTTGGTTTAAGTAATGTTTTCTTTTTCCTTTTCCCCCCTTTGCTGTAATTTAATGTATTTTTGAAGTATTGCAAGGATTCCAACAGGCAGAAATGTAAACATTTATAAGGCATAGAATATTCCTCCAAAAGCATGTAAGAATTAGAAAATAGGTAGCCAAAAGAAATCTATATATATAAACCAGAGTGTGGAGGGCTGGCAGGTGGGCTGGTGGGCAGGTGGACTGGGTAACATCTTCTATAGAAATTTAAACAGCTGGGCCAATCTGGCCCAAACTTGCCATGGAGGGACTAGAAAAGATGCCTAGAGAGTGGTTGGAGGGCATCCAAATCTGAATCTGACTGGACACTGGTAAGGACCTAGATTAGGTCCTACCTAGTGGCGATAAAAATGGCAAAGTGTGCTCACTTTTCTGCTCTTATTGCGTCTGTAGGTAACTGCCTGGCTGCCCTGTTCAGTGTGACCCACTCCCTACTCAATTTGGGATCGTGGGAAGATCCTTTACAGAGTAAGGCTGAGGAGTTTGTTCAGTATCTGCAGGACAAAATCACTCAGATCTGGACGAGTTTGGACTCCGACTGGATGGTCCTTGGGGAGATGAAAGAGGCTAGTCTTGAGAGTGACCTGGGAAGAGTTTGACCCTGTGACTCCTGAGGGCGTGGACAGGATTATGGACAAGCTTAGTGCTGCCACCTGAAATAGGAGATGACACCTGAGATGCCTTGCAGGAGATGCTCCATCAGGCTCTGAAAAAGTCCCGGTGCCATGTTCTCCCTAAATTGCAGCCAGTGACATCTAAAAGCTCCTTGATATGTTACAATCATCTGAGCCTCAAATGTGGCATTGTCAACTGGTAGCTGTTGATAGGCTTGGGCAAGGTCCAGTTTAGCAAAGACCTTACCCTCACCCAGAGAGTGCAGTAGATGTTGGACGACAGGCATTGTGTATGCATTTTGCTATAGTGCGTTATTTAATGTACATTTATAGTCTGCACAGATGTGGACAGAACCATCCAGCTTCACAGGGGTCAAAATTGGACTTTCCCATTTTGCGTGGTCGACAGGTTCCAAAGATGTTTGCAAAATCAGAGATTAAGGCCTCAATATCAAAGTCACTGATGGAATTGATGCCACTGATTCCCAAACCCAGGGAGGAGAACCAGTCCAGTCCTAGGAGACTTGGCAGGAAGCTGTCCACTATGAGCAGTCACAGTCGACCAAGAAGTTCTTGAAAGATATTCTAAAGGTTCCTGCTCCGATGTTTCCCTGGTAATCTCAGAGATGAATATGGTGGAAGTCCAACTGTCTTTTTTAGATTTTGGGCACCGATCTCTTTAGTGTACTCAAAGATATGATGGTCATTGAAGATCCTGTGTCCACCTCCATGCGGCAAGGGGACCCCTCAGTCAGGATGGTGACATGAATCTTTTTGCAAGATGAGAGGCTTGCTTGACCAATGACTTGTTCTGCCTTGCAAATGCCTCTGGAGATGGTGAAGCAGACCTCTCTATGACTCTCTTATCTTTTCTGCATTCTTTTGTGGCAAGTTTCTGGGCTCACAGTGGTAGCTGTTGGTTGGCCAAATGCCCTTTCTTTTCACATCTTTGGCAGATGGCATTCTTGAACTTATGTGCCATTTGTGGATGATTGCCACTGCAACCTACACATGCTGGTTGCCTCTTTTCTGTGGCCACATTCCTCCCATTGGAGGATTTGAGGCAATAGACATCCTCATCCTCATCTGCTGATTCATCATGGTTAGCATCTCCATGGTGCACAGTGACTGGTTTCCATGATGCTGGTGGGCTGTTTGATTTTTGAATGTCATTTGTTGACTGACTGGACATCTCAGTTGCTTGTGCGTTGTCAAGCACCATCTTCAGGGTGAGATCTGTTTTTGCAAGGAGGTGTTTCTTGACTTCCCTCACACCATAAACCACTCTGTCCAAGAGAGCGTCATCTAAGTCCCTGAACTCACAATACAGGGCTGCCTTTCAAAGGGCAGCAATGTATTTGTTGATGGTTTCACCTTCAGCCTGATTCTGATGATGGAAGGCGTGCTGACGTGCAATTCATGAAGGTTTGGGTGCATAGTGAGTTCATAGCTTGCTCTGCAGCATATTCCATGGCACAGACTGAACAGCCAGTGGAGCGAGGAAAGGCCTGGCTGCCTCAAAGATCTCTAGGCCACAGAAGTTTAGGAAAAGTGTCCTCTTCCTGTTGTCAGTGATCTCGGCAAAGTCATTGGCTTCAAGGAAGCAGTTGAAACGGGCAAGGTAGGACTCCCATGTCTCAGAGGTTGGGTTGTATGGAGCAAAAGGCAATAGTGCAGCCATTTTCCAAGAGACCAGTGTGAGCCCCCAGGCAATCTGGGTTGAGGCATCTGTGGTCAATAAAGTGGCAGCAACAGGGGATCAGCTCTGGCAATTCAGCTCTGAGTGAGTCATCTCACAGGGATCAGCTCTTTGCAGCCTCAGTTCCATTCAATCCCATCCTTGTCACCAGTGTTAAGTTCTGGGTGAATAATGGAAACTAGGCCAGAGTGATTTCTAACAGCTCTTTATTCAATACTTCCTGTGAGGCAACTGAAACTCCCTGGCTGACAGAGCTCCTTTTATAGTGAACTGCTCAGCCAACCAACCAATCAGGAAAAAATATTTTCCCGCTCTAACCAAGGACCATACTGAGAACTTCAAGTGACAACTATGTATACTATATAAAATATATAACATATTTTTTCCATACCCTTAATTTTTGAAAAATAGAACTTTAAATATTAGTCTTCTTTAGACCTCAAGTTTGCCTAAAAGAGGCATTAAAAAATCATTGTTCAAGTTTGAAAAGGTTGGCCTAATTTTAAATATCTGCATAATGGGAAATTAAATGCAAACCACCGAAGCATCCAATCCGTCATTTTTGAATTTGATTTTCAACATTATGCAAATTATACACAAAAATAAAATGTCAGTACACTTTACATAAAAAAATGCTCAAAATGATATTTGGGAGATTAATGCTGTTATAAATTGCAGTCAGATTAACATATTGCAAAATGTCTACAAATGCAGTGTTCTACTTATAGGTATGTGATGTTTTCGCAGAAAGGGGGTTCTCTTTTTATTTCACTGAACTTATAATTATTTCTACTAGTGTTTTGCAGAACCTTAGTTTATTTTAGATCCTGTACAAAGAATAATATCTGAATACTGAATCTGAGGTGTTTGGAGTGGGGGATAGGGGAAGGATTAATCCTTAGCATTAATACAAAACTACACACATTCTTTGCTGTGTTTTAATGGGAAACTTTATTGCAGCCTGTGACCTATACGTATATTCATATACATAAAATTCTACATAACATGCCAATTAAGAGAAGTTAAAAGAATTAGAGAGGAAAATGAAAGGGAAGGAAAGGAAAGGGAAAGGGAAATAAAAATAGCCTTGTCTAGTGGGCTGGGCTCAAAGAGAATAACTGGTTCAAAGTTGCCACAATTCACAATCTCTTGGTTTCTAGCCTGGTGTCTTAACCACTGGACCAAACTGTTTCTCTGTGATTAGGACCCTGGGATATGCTGAGTCTCCACTGTGATATCACTATTTCCCCACTGCATACTTGTTGTTTGTAAGGAGAATGAAATGTGTGATCATGGTCTCCTTCTCATAGCATTGATGGAACCTCTGCACTGATTATTTGCAGAAAAAATAATTATGGTCACACGCAAATCCCATCAATACTGTTCTTGTTTGGTCCCACCACATGTGAGGTTTAAAACCAGTTCATGTTTCTGTTGGCTGTTAATTCTTATGTAAAACCATCCTGACTAAGACTTACATTAAAATGATATTTTTCTGCTTTCTCTCTATGTTATTATGCTATTATTATTTTCTGCCCCCTCTCTATGTCAGGCATAAATACCACCATAGGTGCCTTGAAGCAGTTTGAGGCTCCGTTACAAACCAGGTTTTAAGATAACAGCTGACAGAATATTTCTGTATATGTTTGATGTTTTGAGGATGATGGATCTTTTCTCACCCTGCACAGCACAGCGAATAATGCCAACAAGCTTGTACAATAAAATAAGACTGTATTTATTGCAAAATAAAGTTAAACTAATTATTTACAAGTATCTTTGTCCGACTATCCATTCTAGTCTGTATAAGGTATCACATATAACTGACAATTCCCTGTGGAATTGGAGCCCTAGGCCCTAAGCTACCCTATGGCTAGCTGCACACTCCTCAGCTCTCCAGGGATTTACAAGGACTGAGGGAGAACTGCCTGGGGGCAGTCATATATATTGTCCTGATGACAGTTGGCCACTGTCATCAGAACTGGAGGGAGATTCAAACCTTGGTTCTCTCTTCCCATTGGCTCTCCTGTCTCCAGGGCCTTTTTAATGTGCATCTACTATGCCAGCAGATTTTCTGCTGTCAACAGCTCCTCTATTCATTTCTCTATTGTGGATTCAGCCAATCAAATAAGAAGTATCTTTTCGTAATTCATCAGCACTAGTTTGGACTGCACTAACCAGGCAAGGCGGCCTGATTCACTACCACATTACAAGTTAGTATTCCTTTTGACAGATATTAACATGGAATACAATTCACTATGAAATAAAGTCAACTTTTCAGAAATGTACTACAAAACATATTGGTTGAGTGTCTATAAATGTAAAAATTTAGAAATTATAGGTATTTATGTTTCATATTTTTAATATATTGGCTAAAGATGATTCAAAATGTGTTAACAAGAAAAATAACACAATATGGTCTATCTTATCAGGCATGAGGTAATGCTGTTAAGCCAGAACCTAGTAATTATGAGATGATTACAAATGTACTCTTATCTTCCCCTACACACCCCACCCTTTAAAATCAGTAAAACAATAAAAATAACAGCATTGAATATTTTTAATTTTTCAGCTTATCCTGTTCAAACATTTGTGCTCTTTTTTACAGTACATGTATAGATTCAGAGGAAAGCAGCAATTGACTGTCTGAAGTCTCCTCTCCATGAATCCATTGGCAATAAATTACAGTTTTTATGGTGCTGACATTCATTATATATTTAAGATGGTTGTACAAATCTACCTTATTGGATTAGCAATACACTGACGTACAAAACTTCAGTACCTAGAAAATAATGAGACATTTGCCATATCATTAAGAATTATGGGCAGAGGAGAAACAAAATAGTCTCTTTAGTTTTAGGTGTTTTTTAAATACAATTTTTTTCGAAGGATTTCAACCTTCATGGAGCAGCTCATTGAGGTTAGAGGGAACTTTGTCTTCAAAGAATGTTACGTAACAGCTGTTATTCATATCAGATTTTCTGAAGACATATTGCGACATGGAAACATAAAATCTGCTTATAAAATAAATTATATATGTTGTGTCCCTTCCCTGCTGTACTGTTCTTTCTAGCAAAATATACATGATTATTCTTGAATACAGCATCCATTAATACAATATTAGTGAGGTTTATTTATTTATTTATAAATGCAGTCTATTCATTTCTCAATCCAGATCAAATGTAGGTGGTTTACAAATTATACATAAAGTATCAATAATTTACATGGCTCCTGCTGTGTCCATCTTTAGGCACTCTTGAAAAAAAAATCAGCTTTTTGAGTTGACTTTGTATTAGATAGATGGGCTGGCTGTAGGAATTCTGAGCAACATGGACAGCAGAATTTTTGCTCCCTGAATGGATGTTTATTTTTATTGTTATGTTGGTTGGTTTGTATTATATTATTGTTTCCATTTTGTAAAGTCACCCAGAACCATCTGGAATGGGGCAACCTCGAAATTCAACTCAATCAATCATAATACAGAAGTTATTAAGGCAATCAATGTGTATAAAAATTATAAAAATTGAGGTATGTTATGCAGGATAGAATATAGAAGAGGAGACACTGTGCAAGACCAGAGATTAATCTTGGCTGCAACTGAAATACAAGGTACAGCAGAGCAAGGGCATGCAGGCAAGCAAATTCTCTACTCTTTGCTTTCCAGTGCTGGAATCTGAACGGAGCCTGGGGAAGTATATTTCTCATTTCAATGAAATGCATGCACAATCTGTATCACAGTGCACAAAACAACGATTATAAAACTGCTGCATAACTGATTGACTTGGCAATCATCCCTTGCCTGTAATATAAGTGGAGTAAATGCCTGTAATGCTGGTCAAGTGAATTATTCAAACTATAATTTTGCTGGAAAAAAACAAAAGAAAACCCTTGCCATGAAAAATTAGTATTCTTAATTCAAAAGACCTATTTTAAGTAGGAAGAATAGACATGGTGTGCTGCAGAATGCAAATATTCCTGAAATCTCATTGTTGATACAGCAAATGATATAGATGGAACATTCCTCTGCTGTACTTGTAATTCCTATTACTGGTGCATGTTAATTAATTGTTGTTCTACTTCTTCCACTATATTTATTCTGTCTTTATAATGAAAGATTTTGATACAAAGCTTTGCAAAGGAAAATTTGGACACATCATTTTTTTTCTTTTAAAAAGGTAAAGGTTCCCCTCACGCATACATGCTAGTTGTTTCTGACTGTAGGGGACAGTGCTCATGTCCATTTCATAGCTGAAGAGCCAGTGCTGTCCGAAGATGTCTCCGTGGTCATGTGGCTGGCATGACTAAATGCTGAAGGAGCACGGAATGCTGTTACCTTCCCACCAAAGGTGGTCCCTATTTTTCTATTTGAATTTTTACATGCTTTCGAACTACTAGGTTGGCAGAAGCTGGGACAAGTAACGGGAGGTCACTCCGTTACACAGTGCTTGGGATTCGAACAGCCAAACTGCCGACCTTTCTGATCAACAAGCTCAGAGTCTTAGCCACTGAGCCACCACTTCCCTTTTCTTAATGACCCCCTTTTTTTCTTTTAATGACCCCTTAATCCATCACCGGGATGGAGTTGGAACTGAATGGAAACTGAGTGTTTACTGGTCGGATGCCCTTTCTGTCGCCAATACAGAGTTCACAGCAGATAATTACTCATTGTGCCCAGAGAGAGAAATATCTACTGATACCTAGGATCAGACTCACAGCCTCCTGATTGTGAGGTGAGAGCTCCACCTCTAGGCCACTGCACCACTATTGGGCACATCAAATTGTTTATGGTTCATTTTAATACTCACCTGGACCATTGCTGCTGACAGAGTTGCTCATCGAAGTTTCCTTGAGCAAATTCTTGGAAAAATATCAAGTGTGAAACACCACCACCACCACCACCACCACCACCACCACCATCATCACAGTTTGCATTTTATGCTTGCGCAGCACACCACACTGGCTCCCAGTTCCTTATCATTCAGCCCAGGAATCTAGACGTATTCCTGGGCTACTTGTTCATTATTTTAGTCTTTTCTTTTTCAAGGGAATTAAGAGATGGGCTAGATAGATCTCTCAACTATCCTACAGAATAGGCTTTAGGTTTTAGAGATTAGCCTGTGCAGGGATTGAAGTAAAAAAGGCTTTGCTGCATAGCTGTCAGCAGAGGGGTGTATGAGGGCAAAGGACAAAGTGTGAATTTCAACACTTCATCCTTATGCCACAGCTCTGTACATTTTATATACATTTTTTATGATGTGGATTTGAAAATTAAAGTTGTCTAGTTTGAAAACCTACTCATTCCCCAGTCAAACTGTAATTTTTTCTTTTGTGTAACTTACTGATATTTACAGCTAGTTGGCAATGCTTACAAAGCATTCTTAGTTTTCTGTCATTTTTAGAGGCTAACATTTTTTAAAAAAATATGATTTTAATAAAAATTCTTCCCAAGTGTATTTATCAGAGAAATCTTTGTTTGTACTATAACAAATGAAATCCTTCTTCTTGAGAATAATTATTGAGCATCAAAATTTTATCTCTTATATAATATATAAACATACAGCCCTCTTGTTTAACACTGTATATTTAATATTTTTCCATATTTATATGCTTCTTTTAAACATTGGGGTCTTCCATTATTCTTGAATAAGGGTGTTCTACATTTCACATAACTCAAGCATCCAACAGCTTGGTATTTTAATGTCAGTCAAAATAAAAACAGGTGGCAGAATGTGTTAACTATGAGACTTAAACCAATGCTCTTGCTTTAATTCATGTAAAGCTATTTATTTATTTGATTAATTTCTATGGCTGCTCATGTCAAGTAGGTAACTCTGGGTGGTTTACACTTCTAAATCCATAAAACGTCTAAAATTAATAAAACAGTACAAAAATAGATATTTATAGCAGCTGAAGTAATTATCCAATTGGATAGTAAAACCAAGGGACAGGGCCATGAACATATTTGGAGCCCCAGGCCCAGACACATAGCTGAAGTTTTAGAGCAGGGGTGTCAAACTCTGAGGCTGAATCTGGCCTGTGGGTGGCACTCCTGAGCTCTGTTTTAGCTGGCAGAGGGTTGCAGGAGGCTGTCGGGAGCCTGTTTTCTCTGGCAGAGTGCTCAGGACACCACATGCGCCCCTAACATGTGTGACATTGAGCTGGCCATGCCCACCCTGGCCACACCAACCCTGACCCCCTGAGGTCAAACACAACTTGATGCAGCCCTCAATGAAACTGAGTTTGACACCCCTGTTTTAGAGCCTTACAGAGTCAGCAGGGTTGGGACCACTGTAATCTCCAAAGGAAGAATATTCCAAAGGTCAGCAGAGAAGGCCTGTTTTCAGTCCCTGCCAGCTATCACCCTTTGGCTGATGGAATCTTCATTATGCCCAATTTGCTGGACCAGAATAGTCAGGTAGAAACTATTGGAAAAATGCAATCACTCAGATAACCTGATCCCAAAACATGCAGGGCTTTAAAGATGGCAACCATCATTTTGAATTGCGCCCAGAAACATACCAATAGTCAAGGCAGCTTATGCAAATAATATTGTTATATATGCCATTTATCTGACACTATTCACTATGCATGCGACCACATTCTGCCCCAATTGAAGCTTCTGAAGGCTCTTAAAGAGAAGCCCCATTTAGAGCATATTACAATAATTTTCTCTATAGTTTCCTCCTTCCAGCACTGCGGAGGGCACTGTACTGCACTGCTGTCAATCAAGGTACATGTTTTTCTGGGGAGTGGGGATTTTTGTGAGTGGCACAATAATTACCACACCTGGCTTTGCAAATGTTCTTCCAAAATATTATTTTGTTTTTTATTTGATTTTTTTTGCAATGACAGCTTTGTACCTGCCATTCCCTCCTTCCTTGGTTTGCCCCAGGGAATGTGAGCTGTAGAAAGGTTTTTCATGCAAACACCTATCTTGTTCCATATGGGCTTAAACGCAACATGCATCAGCCTCATTCTCTCTGATTGTTCTGAGAGAGAGAGAGGTGGTGGTGGGGGAGATCAAGCTCAGAAATCAAAACAGCAGTTTAGAAATACTGAACTATTTTTGTCTTCAGTGCCTTCGTCTGGAATAAATAAGACAGAACTGCAATCTGGCTAAAGATGTTGGAGAATAATTGGAGAACACCATGGCATTTACTTCAGAGTAAACATGCACAAGAATATGAATTTGTTGATTAACCAATCAATTAAAGTTGCATACAGTTGCATAGCAGTAAAAATGTACTACATCTAATGGAAAAAGTATCTTGTCATTTGTTTTGTGCTGATATACACATTTGTTAGATAATACTGCCATTTGTGATTTTTCATCAGCAGCTGTATTACTGTTGGTTGGAGCCAAGGATGAATGAGCAACACAATTTTAGCAGTGATACTTTTCTGTGAATTACTGCACAATAACTAGTGGAAGATATTGTAAGACATGCATGGCAAGACCTTGTGTTAGTAAGCACACAGTTCAAACCCTTGTGCAATACTTCATGCACAATATTGTGTAAAATCTTGTGGAAGCAAAAGCACATATTTACATTTCATGTTTCTTTTGGTTAGAAAAATGTCTTCACTGAATTACTAGATAAATCTGAGATAAGCTTTAAATACATCAGCAATGTTCTAAAATGATCAGTGCACCTGATTAGAAGCATTTCCAACCTTAAAAAAACTATGCATAGCCATGGTTTCTTGAGGGACCACCTGTCTTCCACCTGGCTGATTTGATCTGGCAGGATTGGTACACTCTGGGATCCTTTGATTAAACATATATAATATCTCATATATCAGAACCCTGGAAATGTACCTGTTCTGTAGCAGTGATGCAGAGTGCTAGTGTGGCCTCTGGGGATGATGGGCAAGCCACCATGGGCCACAGGCAGATGGGGAGTGCTGCGGGCTGACATTTCCTATGGAGGGCAGGCAGAGGGCGAATACAGAGGGCAAAATCTGTGGAATCTCATATCCCTAACAGGGGTCCTCAGGAGAAAAATTCAGCAACAGCAACTTAAGGGAAGAACCTGTGACCTTTCCTGCCACTTTCTCCATGAACTTTGCATGTGGGAAGCTAGCAAAGAAGATCACCAATGCTGATCACATGAGTTGCTAGGATGTTGCAATCACAAGCCGAGTGTCCAAATGCCCAGATCGCAATTATACAATATTATACAATATTTAGAAATGCCAGTTATCTATCATTACTTTGCAAGGAGGATGCAATAGAACAAAAAAAAAATCCATTTTTTTCTTCCATCCTCCTTGCAAAGCTTCAAGCCTGCATGCATGCCACTACCAGGAGCATTAA
>JANHFR010008459.1:228026-241515 GCA_032468015.1 Mimophis mahfalensis | reverse complement strand
AAAGGATTAATATTAATAAAAATAGTAGAAATTAGTAAGGCAGCAGTAAATGACTGACATGCTGGTTTGCAAAACTGTCATTCAGATAAATATACTGTGTAATAAAAAAAATAATAATTGGCAGCAATATTTCAGGGACATCTGGTGGAGGTGAACCCTGAATTTCTGGAAACTCCCTTTAGAAATATATTGTATTTACATAAAAAGGAAGGCATAATGATGTACATTATGTGTGCATGTGAGTGCATATCTATGTCTCTATAGTTATAAATACAACAAAACTGTGTTCCCCAGTATTATAACACATCACTTTTCATTGAAGCTCTTGATATTACTTGATATTTATTATATTACTCAAATATCACCTGAGTTGTCTACTCCTAAAGAAAGATTACTCTTTTGGAAGAGTACATTCACAAGAAAGACATTGGGGAAAACTAATCTGGTTTAGAAGGTTTCAACTTGTCTTCAATATTAAGGTTATTCTTGATGTCTGAGGGTTCTGTGCTTCTAAATACATTGAGAATCATTAATAAATATTCTACTGCTGAAACGCAAAGAGTAGGTGATCAGATTATGGAAAAGTTAAATTTTTCTTTGGGAAAAGTGAAGGTGAAGGTTTTATGATGGCAACCTTCTAAGGATAAAGTGATCATCCTTGGTCTTTTCATCTGGTTTAATCTATTTTAAAATACAAATGCTTCAAGGACAACTGAAATATATCTGCACTGTGATTTTTCACAATTGTATGTAATATCACTTGAATTTTCAGCACTAGCAAATGAATGCTGAATAGAGAAAAAAGAGAGCCTACTCATCACTCATTTTTAATTTCTAGGCACAAGAGCTAACATATATTAATAAAATATATATAAAAATGTCCCCATAGAGATTTATAGGGCAAACTGAGCAAAATATTGTTTCACAGACTATTAAGCATATTCAAACTTATCGCTGCTGTCTTTTTTTCTAAAATCATAACCAAACTATTATCATAGTTGATTCACATACCACTGTAAGCTGTTTACACTGGTAGAAATATCTTCAGTTTCAATGTTCATAAAATATCCTTATAGCTTACACACATAACAAAAGCTCTTCAGAGTACTACTCTGCATAATTATGTAAGGACTCTTAACAGAAAAAGAAAACTGTTTCAGCAGTGGCTACTTGCTGTTATTAAATCATCAAGGTGCTGGTAATCACCTCTAAAGCCTTACATGGCTTAGGCCCGAGGTACTTGCGGGAGCATCTGCAGCCAGCATCATCTTCCCATCTTCTGGTGCGTTCCCACAGATGGGGTCTCCTCAGGGTGTTGTCAGCCAGACAATGTCGGCTGGTGACCCCCAGGGGGAGATCCTTTTCTGTGGGCATGCCTGCTCTTTGGAACCAACTCTCCCTAGAACTCCGGTTGTCCTCTGACCTCCTCTGACCTCCAGTCCTTCCACCGCAGCCTGAAAACATGGCTTTTTCAACTGGCCGACCTGGACTGAGGCAGAGGGAGGGCTTTTATTGATCTGTATGTCCGGTTATTTTTGGGATATTTATTAAATTGTTTTTCAACTTTTGTGTTATGTGTTTTTAGTGTTGTAAGCCACCCTGAGTCCTTTGGGAGAGAGGGTGGCATAGAAGTCCCAAAAAATAAATAGATAGATAGATAGATAGATAGATAGATAGATAGATAGATAGATAGATAGATAGATAGACAGATAAATAAATCAGTTTCTCTCCTCATCTAGATGTCAATCAAAAATCTGAAGAAAAAAGCCATTTTACAAAAGCCAGTTTTTTTTAAAAAAATTCCTATCCTGCCACATAAAATAATTCTTGGTGACTTATTTCAAAATAAAGACACCACATAAAAAGAAAAACAAAACAAAACCATAGTGCATCAGTAAAAACAAATACAAACATATCCCTGATCATTCCCCTTCTAGTTTCCTTATTTTCTGCTAGTTTTGAAATTTCTCTAGAAACCTTTGGTTTCTTTTCAAAACTATCATAAAATGAGGGACAAGCTGTTTAAGCTCTAATCAAGAATATTTGTTTCCAGACTTCTCTTTTTTTAAAACACTTCACAGGGAAGAAATCCACAGCCTTCATTCTCAGCCTACAGGAAGCAGATTCTATCTCAAACTAGTAATCACTAGTTTGAGGTGATTAAGGATTTGAGCCATAAAAAGCTTATGGGTAATCAGCTCGAACTGGACCCAAAAGTCTATCTGTAATGAATGCAAACCATGCAAAATTTTTGTATTTCCTTTGCCTCATTTTCTAGAAAGTACACAGCTGCATTCTATATCAGTGTAGGAGTCAAATGATCTTCAAGGGCAGCTTGTTGTACATTTAATTGCAGTATTCCAAGTAGGAGTACATAAAGTAAATGGTATTTGCACTGTGAATTCTCAAACTGTACAAATGCACTAGAAAATAACTGTCACTTACACATTTCTATTGCCTATTATGACCTTGCTTACTCTTTTGTAATCCTTTACTCTCCAATGAATGTAAATACAAAAAAATAGGTAGCAAGATGTATTTGAGGGGCCTTATTTATCTCTTCCATCAGGTCACCCATACTGTGGGTCCCAACTGTCAAGGAGCTCCATCTGGTGGGAGCCAGGTAGCATACCTCTTCTCCCAACCAGTGAACCCTTTGTGAACCTAAGTACAGCCCACCTCTGGCCTATTTCAAATCAAACTTTGCAGGAAAGCCTTTGTTTTGTTTACATTCCTTTGCTTAGTTGTTAACCCTGCAGGTTTGAAATAAAACTGATAATCTACCAAGAAATCCTATGTATATGTATGATTGAAAGTTGAAGATAGTTTATTCTCCCACTTTTTAAAGCTTTATTTGTTTATTTCATTTTTGTTATTATGTTAAGGTGTTAGGGAGCTTTTTTAAACTGTTGTGTTGTATGCCAGCCAAAGTGATGTGTTTGTAAGAGGGATGGCTGTATACATATGCTAAATATATAAGTCCCTTTTTGCTCATAATTCCAGCATTGGGAGGAGTATACAGAAGGTCTGGAATGTGAGAAAAAGGAAAGCTGAAATAAAATAGTTGGTATCAGATAGTGACTAAGTTGCCAGTTCCATTTGTGGTTGCTGAGAGCTAACTGCACATGCACATATCTATCATATACATCATAATGGACACTAAGAGAGAAAGAGAAAGACAAAGCTAGATATAATGTAGATGGACAAAGTTAAAACATTAGGATGCTTATATATGAAGGGACAATAACCAGCTCTGAAGTAAAAAGTCCTTTTTTACAGTCATATTGGTCTTTGAAAGCTTATATTTTATTAAAGTTAAGTATAAGATAAAAATGCGGGGACTTTTCCCCAAGATGGCATGCTAAGCAGTGGGAGGATTTGTTTCTCCTGCCAATGAAGAGCCAATTTTTGCTGCCAAAGTTGGGATTTTATTTTGGCAGCCAGCTCCCAAGATCTGAATGGTAGCAGCTACCCAAGAACCAAGACAACCCTCGGATGACCAGACACTCCTGGGAAGAGGATTCTTGAGGTATGCAATATGCAGTAGGAGGAGCTAGAGAGTCAGATCTCCATCTTTCTTCTCAGCTGTTTGGGTTTGTTTTTAAGCAAGCCTGGGTTTTAACCACAAAGACTGAATTTTATTTATCTTGGTTTTTTTAAAGTTAATTGACTGGTTGAAGTCTGATTTACGTTAAACCCTTGCTGGATTTTAATGTGAATTGTTTAATTTTTTTTTCACTCTGCTGTTCTTAATTACTTTTGCTTTCTTCACTTGAAAGTCGACAAAGATTTTCTAACCAGCGAAGGTGACCTGTTTGAATTTTCATTTCTATTGGATTTTCACTACCTTTTGCATTTTTCTTAACTTTTAAATGGCTCTTAATTTTTTTAATGCTTCCTGGAAATTTTCCTTTACTTCTTTTTCTCCATCTGTTTTTATTGTGAGAAATATTATCTCAACGAATTTTGTGGCTACTTTGTTACAACATGTCTAACTTCCCTGTCCTGGAAAGGAACTGTTTACGCCTGGTTGTGAATGTTGAATTTCAGGATTAAAAATGCAAACAATGTAACCACTTAAAGATAAAGCCCTCTTAGAAACTTTTTTAAAAATGAATCCTTTTTAACCTACAAGTTCAAATTGAAAACTGGTTAAAAAAGTTTGACAAAATAGCAAGGGTTTTAAATCAACCTAAAGAGGGTATCTAGACATAAGCAAATGTAGCCAAACCACAACTAAATGGATTGGAAATCTAAATCACTGTTGGCAGATTTAAAGGAACAGGAACTTAGCTTGGAAGCTGAAAGTTCATCGGGGATGTATGGATTCTACAGATTTGGAGTTCACAGAATCAATGAGTGATAGGCTCTTCTTAAGAAGATTAATAGTGATTGGAAAATGGATCTACTATATCTAACTGGAAAACAATGTGGACTGGACTTTTTTGGGAAAATATATTGACAACAGTTATTTATGATTTTGGGAAATAAGACACAATTGTTGGGAAAGTTTTCAACCAAAAACTTAAAGTTTTATTATTAAGAACCAACCAAGGATATTTAGATTAGATTTAGATTTATTTCAATTTATATACTGCCTTTCTCCCAAAGGACTCAGGGCGATGTACAGGGCTATTAAAAACACACAATATAAAAATTAAAACAATATTAAACAGTATAAGCCTGACAAACAAGTTAAAATACATTAAAAAATCCCCACCCCATCAGTCCAGGCCAGCTGATGCAAATGGATGGATCAGAGGTAATGGTTGTGGTGATTTATGGTAGATAAGAAGCCTTTGTAGATTTTCAACAAGTTAAGTACTATACAGTCATAGTTTGTTAACAGATGATTTTGAAGTTTAACTTTGCTGTTGGTTCATGTATTAACTACTTTGCCTTTATATATACTAGATAGATGACAGGTCAAATTGATTGCAAATAGAGATAGAAGTTTATAAATTTGGGGCCTGCTTCACAAGGCGGAAAACTAATAATGTTCCAATATATTGTTCCAAGTATTCAACTGGGGGGGGGGGATAATAAAAGTATACATGTTTTTGTCCTTTGTCTTTTTAATGATTTTTTTCCCCACTTTTCTAACTTTTTGTCTTTGTCTTGCTTTTGTAAAATTTCTCTTTCCTTTTTTGGAGTTTGTATTTTCCTGTAATTTTCTGATTAAAATAAAAAAATATTCAAAAAGTACAGAAAGAAACAAAAGTAAGAAAGGAAAAAGAATGAAAAAGGGTACAAATAGAAGGAAAAATGTAGTGGCTGGGGTTTTTTTTCAGTGCAGTAGTATCTGAACAAATTTCAGTCTCAAGATTTTTCTTTATATTTCTAAACATTTCAAGTCATTTCTTTAACAACAAATTCTAATCAGAATCTAAAATCAGTTTGATTTTTTTTTCAGTTTTAAGCAAAAAGTCCAGAAGTGATTTCCAAATAGAAACAAAACTGGATACTGTAGTTTCTTCTCTTTAAATAAAACAATTTTGACATCTCTTGCAACTCCATCACCTTTATCATCCATTCTTCCATTGTGAGAATTAGGTCTTTAAAGACTTTGTATTAGGAAATTAGGCCATTTAAAATGGGCCTAACTGCATGACTCCTGTAAAAGCACAAGGATAATAATGCCTTTTAATGAAGAATTGATTTGAAATGTGACAAATTAGAAATGTGGATATTATAAAGACAGTTAATGTAAGTTTGCAAGAAAAGCAGATAGAGCAGTTACTGTACTCTAACTTTTGTGTGTATATATGTGTATATATATCTTGGGATGAATTTAATTTAATATATTATTCTTTCTCAATGTAGCAGACATCAGAGGAGGGTTAATAAGGATAGTATGTCATCTTCAAAATATTGGATATATAATTAATGAAATAAAGGACATTGAAACATTTGTTTGGGGCTGTTCCCTGATTGTCCCATTTTAATTATGTTTGTGTCTGAGTGAACATATTCTTTGTTTTATTTTATTCTTCCTTTTTTCTTTTTTTGTACATTTTAAGTTATAAAACATTAAAAACAATAATTGTGGAACTATGACAAAATAATTATTTTTCCTTATTCACATAGGCTATTAGTGTATTTTATTTATGCATTCTCTCTGTACCTCTGCTATACCATGTGGTAAATACTTTAGGACTACATATAATTATAAAAAGTCTGCTTTAATATGTCATTTGAACTAGTACAGTCCTCTGAGAACTGTAGTTTAAAACAATCAATGTAAGTATAGCCAAGCCAATCAGTATCATGACACTGGAGAGGCTTTAATCAATTTATTTAATCTTGTTCAGTTTGCAAAAGTTAAAAGGCCAATTTTGAAAGAAATGAATCTTAAAGAACATTTTGAGGAAAACAGAAACCCAAAGGAATAGTTAATTCAACTGAATTTTAACACTAAGTAAAAATGTCTCAAGTGCTAAACTCTTTAATCTAGTTTTCTGTGCATATGTGGTATTTCCATGCTTTGCCAACTTTCGAGATTCTGCTTTAAAGGTGTCACATTTCATTTAAGTTTGAATGTCACAGAGAAGTAAGCAGTTGCTAAGAAGGCGATTATTGGTATTCCATGCAGTGTGGAAGGGCTTTTTTATGCATTGTCTAAAAAGCTTTCTTACTAACTCAATCGGTTTGCAAAAAAAGATGCTAAACTATGCAAGTGAAGCACTATTTTACTGTAGCACTGACTTACGTCTTTAATCAGAAACAAGTACATCTCCAAGGTAATAGAGAATTGTTTTATCTATTATGTTGAAAAAGCAGGTTTTAGTCAGATATGAACTATTCAATGCTACAAACAGTATCTCAGAAAAACCAAGTACTATCAAGGTTCTCTTTTAAGTCCTGACTCATCTGTAGCAATATGGTTGAGTGAGAAGGATGCTTTTGTCTCTCTTAACATTCATTCAAGTTATACCTAACGTTTTTTTTTCTAGCTTTTATGTATATCCTATGAGAGGTTTAATATTTTTCTCTGGGTCAGTTTTCAGCATTTTTCTTCCATAGCCCACACATCAATCATTGCTACCATCATTGCTGACCATACACGCATGAGGTTGAGCCAGGGATGCCTGAAGCTTTGCTGTTCTTTTTTCTGGATAAGCACAGAAGATGCAAAGAGAGTTTCCCAGATCTGGTTTCCAGTGTTAACTGAATGATTAGTTGCCACTGAATCATGTTTACCCATAGTCCTTGACTTGCAACCACAACTGAAATTTACATTACTAAGTAAAGTGATCATTAAATGAGTTGTGCCTGAATTTTACAACCTTTTTCTTTTGCAGGAGTCACTAAGTGACTTTAGAATATTGACTGGGGAAGAGCCCTGGGACTGATGTAAATAACAATCACATGTTCCAGGATGCCATATCCTTTGTATGCCAATTGTGGCATACAAATATGCCATTTGCGAAACAATCTAATTATGATTATGATCTAAGTGCAAAGTCGTAAGTGAAAAATGACTTTTTCAGCATCATCATAACTTCAAATGGGCTTTTAAAAAAGGTTGTAAATTGAGGACTACTTACTATTTATTCTGATTAGATGAACAAATGCTCATCATCTTAACCTGACTGAGTAATAACTAGCAGCTTTTCCAAAGACATTTTATATATTTATTTCAATCAGAATAGAGCTGGAAAGGACGTTGAAGGCCTTCTAATCCAGCCCTCTGCTCAAGCAGGACACCTTATACCACTTCAGGTAAGTGACTGTACAGTCACTTCTCTGTACAAATAAATAAATACATACATATTTATTTATTTAATAAATATTGTTTGTATTACTAATTTCTTTAATATTTAATATTTAATTTAATATTATATATAAATAAATACAGTCACTTGTAAAGACAAATGACTTCCATTTGTTTAATTTTTATTTATTTATTTATGAAAGTTTATGATTGCCCAACTCACTTTCAGTGACTCTGGGTGGCTTACAAAGATAAAAGACATACCAGGAATCTCTTTGCTTCTATCTTTCCACAGCTTCTATTGACTTCTTCTTCTTCTTCCACCAGTTTTTCCACATATACTCATTTTTTCCTATCCATCAACTGCTTTCATCACATGCTCACAGTGTGAATTTCTTCTTGCTAATTATTGCTTCAGGGAGACAGCTAGCTTTTATTTAGTCTAGGTCTGGTTTCTTGGTGGATCGTTTAGTCCTTAGTTTTCCTAGTCATCATGTCCAAATTTGTAATTTGAAAAAGTCTACTTTTTTTATATTACCCTTTCTCTAGCACTGGAAAAATAATTGCTTTAACTTTCCTAAAGTTCTATAACCTAAAAATATTTTAACCGTTTTTGATTTTGCCTAAGTATGTTAATTCTCCTTAGCATTAACTTCCCTTTACATCTTCAGTTTGTTATTCATCTTTATCAATGTATGAACAGTGGTGGGATTCAACTGGTGTAACAACCAATTTGATGAGCATGCAGGTGGTGTGTTTGAAAATAACTCTAAAATTTACCTTCTACTGCCGGCTTGGTGAGTAAAAACAGGTGAGGCACAGCAATCTGTGCTGCTGCACCAATCAGCTGGGCTTCAAACAAAGGAAATATAGGACAGACTAGTGCAGGGGCAGGTGGGTGGGGCCAAGTCATCGCTGGAATTTACTGGTTCACCCAAACTGGTCTGTACCGGCTGAATCCCACCCCTACTTATGAGCCCAAGAAAACAAATCGTTTATCTCCTTTGCTTCATCATCAAGTCAAACTAATATTGCAAGATGTTTGCTTTCTTAATATTCATCAACCTTTTTTCAGTTGCCATTTTTAATTTCATAATGAGCCTTTTCAAATTTCCTTGTTTGTAGCCAACAAAATGATATTTTGTATATATCCCAAAGTTTTAACTCTGATTTTGATGGTAGCTCCATCCTTGTCACTCTTATATTTGCTGTTTGTGTTAAATATCTTTGTCTGATTCTCTTCTGATCTCTCAACCTTTCTGTTTTTTTCAAATTTAATTCTTACAGTAACATCTTGCTGAGTATGAAGATTATTCAGAATAATAAAGTATTCTGGCAGGCTCATTAGCTTTAATACATTTCATATTCTAATATCACCTATATGGTTAAAGGCCTTGCAGTTAAGGAATTCAAGATAACCCACTTTGTATTCCCTTACTGTTTCCATTATCTTATGTCAGCTCTCTGATCTTATGTTTCTCTGATTTTCTGGAAATGTGCCTGTTGATTTTACAATTGTCTCTTCATTTATGGATCTATTCTTGAGTAAGATCTTAATCAAAACTTCAGATCAAAAGTTAATCAATACATGTCTTATAATGCTACTCTTTCAACTGAGGTGGTATTCACAAAGTGGATAGAAGAGAAATAACTGGGGAATCACAATCTGGATGACCATACAAGATGGCAAATAGGAGCATAGAAAATTTATAAAGAACACAAACTAGAGAACATCAGCAGGGAGGACCATTCTGACTGCCCATTTCCACAGCCTATTAATCAAGCTATCTATCTACTGGGTGAGGAATGGAGAGTTTCAGCTTCTCTAAAAGAACCATGGGAACTATCTTTTTAGTCGAGTAATTTGTAAAGAGTATAGGAATAGCAACAGCACTTAGACTTTCATACCACTTCACAGTGCTTTACAGCTGTCTCTCAGCTGTTTACAGAGTCAGCATATTGTTCCTAACAATCTGGACCCTCATTTTACCAACCTCAGAAGGATGGAAGGCTGAGTCAAGCTTGAGCCAGTGAGACTCGAACTCCCAAACTGCTGGCATCCAGTGATCAGCAGAAGTAGCCTGCATTACTGCATTTTAACCACTGTACCACTGCAGCTCTTAAAAATTCAAAGTTACTAACATTATGCAAAATTACTAACAATAACTAGGATAAAAGTAGAAAGCAAGCAATGGAGAGAGTGCACTCTATCTTATTTCATAGATTGTCAAATGTTTGGAGGATTTTGCCACACGGGCATAAATTGTGAGTTTTTGCTTGGTACAAAGAGCTCCTGATTTTGAAGGAACAGGTCTGTTTCCTTGAAATCAAGGCAACTGAGATGAATATATTCAGATTATCACAGTAGTAGGTATATGAGACCTTCTGAACTTGGATAGCTTCATTCTTTTCCCAAGATGACAGCTAACTTGCTGTGAGTTAGAACATGCCCTTTGAGAACTAACAGTATCATTTCAAGAATAAAGGCAATGTTCCTATGTGGAGCACAGTCAATGGTTGATAAATCTATATTATCCCATACTAGGAATATTCCTCTGGGAAGGTGAGAGATTTCTTGGTGGTAGATAATTAAATCATTAAAATACAGACATAATGGTTTGTAACACTTGTGTAGATTCAACAGAAATATATTTTGGAAATTATTTTGGCTATAAGATTAACTGGGTGGATTTTATCTACTTTTTGTGTATCAATAAAATTATCTAAAGAGTTGGTTTTTTGTGATTTCTATTGATTATAGCAAATATTACTTTAGCAGAAATTGATCGGTTGTTAATAGATGGATTAAAATTCCATTAAGTCTGTGGAGTAAATAACTTTCCAACCTGGGCCATGGAGGAAGATATTCTACTAAATGTTTATTCCAGATATTATATCTGACAATATACATGCTCAGTGATAGTTCTGCAAGTAGAAAATGCATCTTACTTTGAGGAGTGTGTGCAGAGAGGAATATTTACTGGATTGTAGATTGGATTTTGATAATGAAACTCACTAATATTTAACTCTTTGGAAGAATTCTACTTTAAAAATAGGTGGTGCATGTTTTAATAGAAATTATAAACAAACTTAGATGCTTTTTTTCTTTTTGGTTGTTTGTTTGTCTATTTAGGATTTTTGTAATTAATTAACCTTTTAGTAATCCATTCATTCATTATTTATTTTTGCATAGTTTTTTTTATAATTTTTCTACAATATTAAACTGTGTGGCTATGACTAATCTATTGCAACAACAATAATAAAGGGGGAGAAGGAGAAATTGATTTGCTGTATGGTATAAATGTTGTGTCACATGCTATTTAAATAAGCTGTTACATAGAGGAAGAGGCAATGGTAATTTATGCTGCTACAATTGTAATTGTAGTTGTTCAGTTCTGGAAATCAAATTAAGCCTACTAAATAAGCTATGAGTTCATGGGTAAATATGTCAATCATGGGATGAAAAGAAGATAAAACTTCTGTGGAAAAGGATCATGTCAGAAACATTTGAAAAAAGGACATACTGTATAGGTGTATTTGTAATATCAGAAGTGTTAGATCTGGGGAATGAGGACTCGGGAAGCCAGAGAGTGATTGAATGCAACAGCTCTTTTAATCAGAATGAGACCCAGCAACTGCCTGGGCAAAACTTGTCCCCTTATATACATTTGAACCCAGCCCATTAGCCAATGGGCTGGCTCGGATTTCCCGCTTAAACAATTCAAATATCTAACAAGAAGTTTTCAAACAAGATTGAAAAATTAGAGGACTTGGTTGTAAATGAAAACATATAATGGAAAGCTATAGGAAGCTTTGACTGTATAAAATCTAAGATTCTAGAAAAAAAGAAAGGCCAGATTCCTTCATAGAATTCACTGTGCCAAGGTGAAAGATCCCTTAGCACATATGGTTTGAGTACTTATATCTTGGAGTACTTATACCCACCATCTAAATGAATTTCTTCTGCACCAGTATCTTCAATAGATAATAAAATTCTGTCTAATAACCTGAACTGACACCACAATAGTATATTCAATTTGATGATTACATTTCATGAGATTATTTCAATTTCTCAATTTATTAATTCATTAGACTTTTAGTAGAATATTATCTTCCATGGGCCTAGTTGAAAAGTTATTTATCTTAACTAAGATAATATAAGATCTGGCATCAATAAGAAAATGTTCAACAAATCAAAAGAAAACCTGGGAATGGCACAACCACTTGGCATCATTGCCATTCTCTGAAATGTTAATCATAGCTTCTGCCTACCAAAAGTCATCAAAGATTTAAGTCACTGTTTAAAATGAAGTACACAGGGCCTGTTTTACTTCAAAATTCCCTCTGATTTATTAATTCACTAGTTAATTACCCGGCTTTGCCCGGGTATAGTTGTCCTGGAGCCAGCTGCCTCCCTAAGGTTTGAAAAGACCTCACCTCATCCCAGCCTAGGCCCTAGGCTCAGCCCTCACCTCATGTATCATTCTGGCCTAGACCTAGACCATATCATCCCAGCCTAGACCTAGGCCTAGGCCATATCATCCTGGAGAAGCCTCTGAGTGGGAAGGTCTGGGACATATCTGTAAACTGTAGATTAGTATCTCTATGGCTCCACACCCCCTCCATATCATCCTGGCCTAAATCTAGGCCTGGACAAGCCTCTGAGGGGGAAGGTCTGGAACACATCTGTAAACTGTATATTAATATCTCTGTGGCTCCATGCCCACCCGTCTGCCAGCTAGCCAGCCAGCCGGCCGGCCAGTCAGCCACCCACACTCTGTTTTATATATATAGATTAAGTTTTTCCTGTAGTTTTCTCCTTAGAAGTTTAAGGCAGAGAACAAAATACCTTTGTATACTTTTATTCCTAAAACATCAACTGTGGTAATGTAAGTTAGACTGAGAAGTAGTGAGCAATTCAAAACCACATAATAATTTTTCAAAGCCTTCACTTTGCATAATGCTTGTCCTAATCACTCTTCCTTCTGTTGGCTTTTTCTATTAAATGTAATACGGAATCTTTCATGCATACTTTGCATACAGTTACCTTATTAACTTCTTACACTGAATAAAAGAGTAGGAAGGAAACTTGGAGGTTTTCTAATCCAACCCCCTGCTCAACCAGGAGAAGCTATACCATTTCAGACAAATAGCTGTCTCATCTCTTTTTAAAACCTTTAATGATGGAAAACCCACAACATCTGGAGGAAAGCCATTCCACTGATCATTCTCACTGTCAGGAAATTTCTCCTTAGTTCTAGGTTGGATATCTCTCTTTGATAAGTTTCCATCAGTTGCTTCTTGTCCTGCTTTCATGTGTTTGGAGAATAGGTTGATTCTCTCTTCTTTGTGACAGTCCCTCAACTATTGGAAAACTATTTATTATCTCCAGCCCTTCTCTTTAGTAGACTATATATATCCAATTCCTCAACCATCCATCATATGTTTTAATTCCCAGCCCCTTAATTATCTTTGTTGCTTTACTCTGTACTCTTGCTAGAGTCTCAACATCCTTTTTGTTTCATGGTGACCAAAACTGGACACAGTGTGCTCTTACCAAAGTAGTATAAAGTTATATTAACACTTGATGCTATCTTGATCTGTGGATGATCTTAATACTATCCCTCTGTGGATGCAACCACAGGGCTTCAAGTATAGTTTTGCCCTCCGGGTGAGATTCAAGGTGCTGGTGCTCACTTATAAAGCCCTGAATGGCTTGGGTCTGGAATATTTGAGGGGACACCTGCTGCCAGCTTCCCACCGCCCGGTCCGCTC
>JANHFR010008459.1:201468-212513 GCA_032468015.1 Mimophis mahfalensis | reverse complement strand
TGTAAAATGCCGCTTGTGGGGGGGCGAGAGCCCTAATGAGCAGGCATATGCATGGAATGAGGGCTGTTGCTAAAACATATTGTAAGCCACCCTGAGTCTTCGGAGAAGGGCGGGATATAAATGGGATTAAAATAAAATAAAAAATAGAATCATAGGCTTGGGGTCCAACCTTCTGCTAAGGCATGAGTCATTATACCAGTTCAAGCAAATGGTCGTTCAATGTTTTCTTAAAAACCTTCAGCAATGGAGCACCCACAAGTCCAGAAGGCAAGCTGTTCCATTGTTTAATAGCTCTCACTGTCAGGAAGTTCTTCCTTATTTCCAGGTTGGATGTCATGAGCATCTACCCCTGAGGTGCAATGGAGAATAAATTGATACCTTCCTTCCTGTGGTAGTCCTTCAAGTATTGGAAGATTGCTGGCATATCTCTTTTCTTTCTTAAGCTAAACATTCCAAATAGCTTTAGCTGTTTTTCATAGGATGTAGCCTCCAGGCTCATTGTCATCTTTGTTGCTGATCTCTGAACTCTTTCTAGAGCCTTTTTTCATATTGTGGTGACCAGAACTGGATACAGTATTCCAAACGTGGCTTCATCATTGAGGTATAGAGCAGTAGTAGCACGTACCTCGATCTTTGCATTATCCTTCTGTTAATGTACCCCAAGTGTCCACTGGCTTTTTGATAGCTACAACACATTTGAATTAAGGACATCTTTGCCTTTTTGAAAAGCTGTAATAAATTGCCATATACAAAGATATGATATGGGGACAATTCTAAAAATATAGTAGGGTTACAAGTTCTATCTATAACAATAAAGAGAGCAGCTATTGACTGATAATGATTCATCCCTAATAACTGCCCAGTAGCCAATGGGATTAAATGTATATCAATGAGAATTTGGGTCTGAATTTTCAATATGAACATATTGAGATACTGGAATGAGTCTATAACTTGTTCCTTATAGTGACCAAATGTCTTGCTAGTTTTCTTATTAACTGAATGTTCTGTAGAGGCTTCATTTGAATAGTCTGCTCTGAAGTAGCCATATATTGCTAAGCACATTGATTTGTGCTTAAACAGATTGTAAGCCACCCTGAGTCTCCAGAGAAGGGTGGCATATAAATGGGATTAAAAATAAAAATAAAAAAACTAATAATAATAATAATAATAATAATAATAATAATAATAATAATAATAATAATAACAACAACAAACTAATAAATATATACTTATAATAGCAGTTCTCCATCTTGTGGCAGTGAGTTGGTCTTTCACTAAAGTACGTAAGATAGAATTGTGAGCATATGTGGAACTTGGAATTTGTTTAAAATGTGTTAGAACACTATATATGCATTATTAGGTGTTTCTGTAGGATATGGTAAAAAAAATTATCAAGATAACTACTATGATGATGTGATTGAAACTGCCTGTATTTGTTTTTTTTTTTTTTTTGCAGCTCATGTGCGTAGAACAAAAACCTGAATTATGTTAGCAAACATTTTAAAATGTAAAAGTTTTGCTTGTCTACTGATGACAGTTAACAGTATAGTACTTTTACAGAAGATCTTAATTTTTCAGAATTATATTCAAGTATTATTAACATAATATTGCCATAGTCACTAGAAGAAGTGATTCTGAAGTGTCCATACGTAAGTAACTGCAGGTAAGCATATCTGAACTAAAACGTACTTAGTCTCAACAGTAGGCTTATAGAAGCTATACAGTTTCAAACTGTAGCTTACAAATGCTTATCAGGATTACCTACAGTTTAGGATTTAATTATTTGGATAAGTAAAACTGGAAGGGGAAGCCTTTCCTCCTAAATCTGGGGCATGCAGGGAATTTCAAAGGAAATCAGCTGAAACTGAAGCAAAGTGCATTATGTTGCAATGTGCATGTGTATCGCAAACACACAAGCAAGTGAGTGGGAGAATGATTAAAGAACAAATTCAGAGTTTTAGAATGGTCAAGTCAAAGTTGTCTAAATTCCATAAAGATGCTGCGGCAGACCCTGTGATGAGTACTCATATATTAAATGTTACTAAGTTGAAACAGTTTGTCATAGAGAATATTACACTATGGGAAACTGATCACTAATTTAGGCCAGTGCTTAATTGCAGCTTTGGCAGCTACAGGTAGTTACTTAATATAAGAAAGAGGTTACTCTTCCACGTTGTCCACTGCATGTTGTTTAATTAGGTTTGTGAAATAAATGAAGAACCAAGCTGTGGTGTAATTAGTTCACTCTGATTTCTATGTACATTTGTGGACCCACATCTTTGCCACTGAAATTATTAGAGCTCTGGGTAGGATGGACATGATTCTCCAATAACTTTCAGTGGCAAAGTTACAAAACATTCAGAAATCTCTCAAACGGGGGTGGGGTGGCCTAGTGGTGAAGATGATCACCACCCAATCAGACGGTTGAGAGCTGAATCCAAGGTAGCGGGTGATATTTCTTTCTTATGGGACCAAGAAAAGACATCTTCTGCAAATTCCATGTAAGCATCAGGAAGGGCATCAGGTCAGTAAACACTAAGCTCTATACATTTGCCCGAATCTATCCCTCAACTGAGGGACTATAGGGTCATAAAAAGAAAAAAAAAATCTAATTATCAAATGCAAACAATGTGCAAATAAACATATACATTTATTTGTAATACATTTACTGCTTTTTAAAAATTTACTGTATTTTTGTAAATGAGTCCCATATTTCTTTTATCCATTAAAAAGTCTAGACTTATGGGCAATCTACTCATAAATAGCAAGTGTAATCAATTCTTCAATCCATTGAGTAAATGGGGCCATACATTTATCTTTCCAGTGTTGTAATATCTGTCTTTTTGCCATAAAAAGGGCACAGAGAATCCATTTACATTTTCCAGTTGTCAAATTCCATGTACTAGGTAAGTAATTCAAAAAGAATTTTAGCCTTTGAAAATGTTAGCTTTGTCACACCCTCACATTTACATGGTTCACTGCTTTCTCCTGAAATTTAGGAAGTACAGGACATTATAAAAATGTGTTTTAAATAAGCATTGTCCTTATTACATCTCCAACAAAATCCTAGGTAATTCTTTTCAATACAGGCATATTGGAGTCCAATAAATTCTAAATATTTTATATTTTATAAGCCATAGTTTAAGGTCCATTGACACTCTTGCTATAAAAGTTAAGACACTGATCCATTGTTTAAATTTTATTTTTATTTTTCTGAACCTCATTAAATGTGTGTTCAGTACTGGAAACTTAAAGGGTCTTTCAAAATGGATTTTAATTACAGGCTGCCTATTGCAGTTTTAATACTAGAAGTGTATAAATTATGCTACTGTAGTTGCCTATGTAAAATATTGCTTTTCTAAAGCAATCATATGGAAATATTCTTTTGGCACTTAAAAGTAATTAGTAGATATTCTAATACGGTAGTCTTTTAATCTATAAGTGATGTATAGGAATGGTTCATTTAATGTTCATGCTATATTGTATAAGTTTGGTTTCATTACTTTCAGTAATGAAATAAACATTTATGTAAAAGTACATTTTAAAGGCATAATATAGGTGAGGAAAATATGTGAGAACAGCTCCCAGGATTCATACTCTGTGATCAAAAATTTAAAAATGGCTTCCAAACTGCAGATGAATGAATAGTATCCTTGCTTTGAATTACAGGTTTGCTTGGATTATGATCTTGTCAATAATTGAGGCCAATTTCTTTGCATCAAAACAGCCTGGATAAGTGTGATCCTTATCTAACAAAACTATGTTTCCATTCATTTTCTATTCAGTTTATTATTACTTTCTTTTCTCCATGCTTGCTCTTGGTGCCAATATTATGTTATGATGTTCCCACTACCTCCCTAACATTAAGGACAACTATTTTCCCCAGTAGAGTTTACACTCCCTTGTATAATAACTACAAGGTTCTCCTTCATGCTTTGTTTGTCTTCTCCGGTGACACAGGAGCTTCAAGTACATTATTGCTTCTGGAAGTTCTGTGTGGAACTCCTACAAATATGGATGGCTGTCTTTTGGGTTTCCCTTACCTTCAAGTATCAGTGGAAGGGTTACTCCATAGTCTTACCTCTTGTAGTGGCTTCTCCCTTGGAATGGGATTTATAATTTAGAGTATGGCTTGGTTCTAATCCATTCTTAGTTTATGTGGAAACCTGGGATCAATGCAGACTGGTAACTCTACTGTGATCTTACTGTATATGCTTTAAATTCAAAACTATGCTAATTATTATGATTGCTTGTGGAGTCAAAATAAGACAGCAAAACAGATGTAAATCCAGAAAAAAATATGTTTGCTGAAATGGGTATCTTCCTAATCCTAATATATGAAGAGTCACTTGTTGAGAAGGGCAGCTATAGAAATAAAATAAAAGATGAGTAAATAATCATTCTTGGCAAAATTTATAGGATGCTCCCAAGAAGATGTTAAATACTTTGGCCACCAAATGAGAAGAAAGGAATCACTGGAGAAGAACCTAATGCTTGGAAAGATTGAGGGCAAAAGAAGAACGGGACAACAGAGAATAAGGTGGCTGGATGGAGTCACTGAAGCAGTCGGTGTGAGCTTAAATGGACTCCGGGGGATGGTAGAGGACAGGAAGACCTGGAGGAAGATTGTACATGGGGTCACAATGGGTCAGACATGAGTTTGCAACTAACAACAACAACCCAAGAAGATGAAAGAGAGAGAGAGATATGCTGAAGTTGCAGTTTTCATTAGAAAATGTGGTTACTTTTGAATATAGAGAAGTTTACATATTCACAACATCAAGACCCAGTTATAGAGTTAAATTGAATATGTCTTGAATTTGTGCTGTTCTCCACATGAACTTTCAAATTAATAGGTCAACATGAGTACAGAAAGTCCTGTAGTTACAAGGGTACCTGGACTGGAATTTCTGTTGCTAAACATCACATGACTACTTTGCTTAGTGATAGCAATCCCAGCACTTCAAATTGCCATTGTTAACTGAATTCCACCAGTCAGTAGTCAAGGCCCGAGACAAATCCAAGCCATTCCCAGCTTGGTTTCTTCAAGCCCCAAGCCTCGGATCATAAAGTATAGCATCTTCTTCAACTCCTACCACCAATCTATTCCACCATCCAAATATTGACCACTCCACCTTCTGGCTGTCCTGCACAGTGGCACTGCTCAGCATCAATGGCAGCATTGATGAGGCTGGGGGCTAACTAAGGGGTGGACAGCCTTCATCAGTCTCAACTGGCTGGCACCATCCCTAGATCTCTAGCTGCAGTGGTGTCACTGTTGAGTACTGCCTCATGTCCCCCAGAAACAGCTACTCCACTCCAGCACAAAAGGGCAAACCCCCATCTGTCCCTAGTGTCCTGTGCTCCACATGCCCTGCCAGGCCCAGTTCGCCTTGCCATCTCCCTCTCATTGCTAACAAGGTGTTCCCAGACTAGTCCGAAGTGAGACAGCTACTGGCCATGCCAAGCCTTCTTCCCAAGGCCACTCACACTGTTTTCCAAACAATGTGCCCCTTTCTCACAATGCTTTGGAAGACCTCAGAAGCTTTCCAAAGGCTTTCCAAATCATCACAACTTTGCTGTAACTTGGATTAATTGCAGTCCCAGTGACATAAGTCAAGGACTACCTGTAAACATGATTAAGTTGTTGGTTTATTATTTCCACATTTTTAGGCAATGGCTGTTTATTTACTTGCCTTCCCAACACTTCTCTTTATCTGAAATAATATTTTTCTATTTTGTATGTTTCTAAAGGGGACGGGAATAACATTTTTATTATTTGTCTAGTTTTTAAAGTATATGGAAAATGTAGCTAGAAAGGTAGATAACATGGAGTTGGAAATTTTTAGCCTCTTTGGGGAGGTGGTGTTACTTCACAATTTTAACAATCATTTAGTGATGCCCTATAGATAAAAATTGTACTGCTAAAATTGGTATTTTATCTTCAGATTTAGTGGCTGAACCTTGAAATTTGGAAGCACAAGAATAATTGCAGGACTGTAAATCCCTTACTCCTGATATGTGTATTTATACATAGAGTCATTCTGAAATGTCTTATTGTTACCTTGTTATCAGTTTTATATATCCTGGGGTAAAAGCTATTAAATTTATGGCAGGCATAAAAGCACTGTTGTGGTAATTAAATCTATAAATGTACCATATGCATATTTACTCACCTGCTATTTTGGAGGTTCTTTCTGGTTCGAGAGAATTTGGTTTTCAATTTATGTTGCCACACTATATTGACCAAGCTAAGAGTGCTTCCAGAAGAGATGCTATTATTTAGTTCTTGCCTCACAGGGTCCACACAGTAAGATTTTCCATTTGTGCTTTTAAATCTTCTCAGTTCCTTTTATCCTTTTTTCTTATCACAAAAGGTATTGTCGGGAAGAAAAAAAGAATAGCTAGAATATCTACCCATAGATTCATAGCATTTGTTCAATATATCTGAAGCTATAACCTAATGAATTTGGAATATAAACCTGTATATAAACAATAACAAGTTTGTGTAATTTCCAGGGTAGGGTATACAATGCATTCCATACAAATTTTGCGAAGACTTGATACCTTATGCTATGTTGTGCAGATTAAACTTGGCCCTATACTGGTTTTTGTAAAAAGCAAACTAATCTGTAGCTTTCCTAATTGAGACAATTCAATAATCCACAACTCTGTTTAAAGAAGGCATCAGGAATTTGTGATCTTCCAGTTCTTGTTATTAAGCTGCAGTAAAAGAACTGCTGTTCATGCTGACAAATGATGGATGCTGAAACTGTAATCCAGGGATTTACCTCAGGTGACTGGAAAAAATAATAAAAAAGTGCAACACTGGACTTTAAAAACAACACCACAGGGGAAAATAGAAAGTTTAGAAAAGGAAAATAAAATAGTTTGAATTACTCTACATAAACACTATGTATGCCCTGTACGCGCTCACAGAGTGGGTCTCCTCAGGGTGCCATCAGCCAGACCCCCAGGGGGAGGGCCTTCTCTGTGGGTGCACCGACCCTCTGGAATGAGTTACCCTTTGAGCTCCAGATGGCCCCTGACCTCCGGTCCTTCCGTCATGACCTGAAAGCTTGGCTATTTCAGACGGCCGCCCTGGATTGATTTTTGGGGTTTTAAATTTTTAATTGGATTTTTAAAATTTTATTGTGTGTAATAGGTTTTTATTGTTTATTGGGGTTGGTATAGTTGGTTTAATTCTCTTTTTAAATTTTGTAGTTGCTGTTTTTACTTGTTGTGAGCCGCCCTGAGTCCTCCGGGAGTAGGGTGGCATATAAGTCCCAATAAACGTAAACTTAAATGTATGCTTCCAAATTTCTAGAAAGATGTTGAGTTTAGCTTTGTACCAAAAATCAACCATGTCAGCTTTTGTTCACGTGGAGACTAATTGGAACATACAGTTTGCCAAAGATTACTAACTTTTGGGTATACAGCTTTTGAATGACCATTTATGTATATGGTTAAAATAATACTGAATCAAAATGTTATTTATATCATTACTTATTGTTTTATACAAATAATTTAAGTTCTGGGTATATAATTAAATGTTAAAGAACATTTTATTTCTGAAAGTTGTACATATTTCTTTTCATTGAGAAGGTCAGAAGGTTTTTTTCCCATAGGTAAGGAAGAACCTCTTGAAGTCCAAGAGGACCTCATCCATCCAATTCTAACCATCAATTGAGAGCTCTTTCAAGCATTACTTCCTAGGAAAAAAAGATGCTTTTATATATTGGATTATTTCTTTGCTGGATTTGTATCTTGCTTTTTTTAAAGCAAGAACTGAAGAGAGCATACATAGCATTCCCTCTGCTTATTTTTCTCCAAAACCACAAGCCTGTGTCAAAGGTTGGGCCAAGCGAGAGTTACTGGTCCACAGGATTTTTGATGGAACCTGGACTAAAAGTGGACTAAACTGGATTAGAACCTTGGCCTCCCCAGTTATAATCCGACACCTTAATCAGTATGAAGCCTAGATAGTATTTTTGATTGGTATTAAATAGTCAAGAGTCTGAGATACTTTTTTGTTTCCGTTTCTGGAAGTAAGAAAGGGGTCTTGGGCTGCATTCCCCATGCCACCCGTTCTATACATAAAAATGAAGAACACTGAGGAGACTTGGCCTTTCTTCTAAACTTTCATAAATTAATGCTTTAAGCACTCTGTGTCATGATATTCCTCCTAAAAGCAGTAACATTATTTGCACAAGTCTGTTTTACAAAAGGTCTTAACCCCCTGATATCTTTCTCTGATTACTTATGATAATGAGTTTTGTTCTAATACTTTCTATGTTTTTAGTCATAGAAGGAGCTGTTATAAACATATCTCTACATTTTATGCATGTTTCTTCAGAACTGTTGAGTGGTCCTTTCTCTCAGCACATTATACATAGAATTTCAGCATAAATCTTCCACGTGTCTCTTTTTATAGGGTCAATATATCAGGTCTAAAAATTATATTTCCTTATTATATATTTTGATAGTTCATTATAATATTTTTTATGAGAGAAATGAATACACACACACACGTACACACACATACACAGTGTGTATATGTGTGTATATTACACACACACACATATACACACACACCATATGTATGTGTGTATCATAACTGAAACCGTAGGCTTGAATTATAATGTAGAGAGTATCCATGGAAACTAAAATACGAAGTTACATATTGCAAATGTGAAATATGGTAAAATCCTGATTGCTTTTTTCTGTATGGTATGTAGCATTGGATAATACCAAGAACTAATTGTAAATTTCAGTATCAGGATTTGAGTAAATCATAGTGTGGCTAGCACTGCAGTATTTGCCTATTATATTGGGGCTGCTATAGTTGTGCTACAAAACCCAATATCAACTACTCGATGGCATTAAAGAGTAAGTTCTGGGATGTTGTGACCATTATGTTCCAGAATTTAATTCTGAAAACTGTTCATTTTAGTTTAGGCCCTAAGTTGCATACCTAAGCCAGGAGGTTCTAAGCCTCTATTTTTTGCATATGTACACTGAGGGCAGAAAGTAAGATGGAGTAACCAAACTAAGGATCTGATAATTCAAGTAGTCCTACTTACTGTGAAACCTGGTCTGATCAGCATCAATTATACCTGGGCAGGATTGCATGACTGTTTAGGAAACCACTTGACCACAACAAACTTCTGAAACCAAACAGAGCTTTCTATGACTGTCAAACTTGACAACTTTTGTGAAAATTTTCCTGGCTTTGATTTTGCCTTCTCTCTGAACTCTCCATATGTTATTCCTTCAGATACTTTTTCTCAGGGAGCTCTCTGGAACTGGAACTATGAGATTTCCTTGATGGATTTTGTGATGGAGGAACACAGACAGCTGCCACTCAGGAGACCCGAGAATGTTAAAAAACAATTATAAACAATAAGCAAGTGCACTGTTATCTGAGACCTTGCAGATAGCACATATCTACAAATATGAATTAATTCATGACAAATTTAGACCAACTGGCCTCTCGATTTTTCTTATCTAATGTGTCTTTTTTCTTCTATAAACTGAAAACATACATCTTCCAGCAGAAGTATGCCTATGAGTTTTCAGAAGAAACATGTTTCAGCTGAAGTTAAGTCAATTTTAATTTAAAATTTGACCTTTGTGAAGTAACTCTAGCCTCATCAACTATTTTTAAAATAAAACATGCACTAGTTTTCAGTTAATTGTGCTAAAAGCTTTGAAAGTAATCTAGCACCTGAAGATTCTCCTTTGAAAACCAGTGTAGTACAATAAAAATAAATCAACTGCCTATACTTACTTTAAATTGTGTACATCAGCTGCTTTTCATATGTAATGAATAAATATGTCATATTTAAGAAACCTTTAAATGTTTGAAACTTCCTTGCTTCCCCTTCCTTTTCTCAAACAACATCAACAAATTTGAATGTTTTGAGACTACAATCTAAAGTGTTAGAATTAATGAACTACTTCTTGTTATCCCTGAAGTTAAGTCAAATGCTATTAATGAAGCGTGACCTGCTGGATACTAAACACAATTTGTTTCAATAAACTACATAAGTGTAGAAATCACAATTGTCAAGGATAGCCTGTGGGATGCTGTATTATTCAGTAAGGTTGGATGCATCATCTCCTTACACCAGAATGTTTCATGGTGTAAAACAGAGGAAGAATCATCTAATGTTTTGCTTTTTGCTTCTGTTTTGCTACTGCCATAAAAGCAGGAATTAAGAAAAAAGCATCAACTGTTGGATGGTGCAAGTCATGTTTCTCTTAACCTAATTTATACACAGTGTTATTTGTCATGAATTGTTGATATATTTTCAGCTACTTTTCACATGTTTGCATTTATGGCTTTCAACATTATGACCTTTTAAACTAGGTTAAAATTTGTTTCTAGATGAAAGAACATAGAGTGTCTATCCACTGGAATTCTGGATTAATTTATATATTTCAGAATTTTGTCCAGTATCTAAAAGAAAGAGAGCCTTTTTTCTACCCTATCCCAATGCACAGAATATTTAATCATATGGTTCTTTTGTGCCTATTATGATGGGCTTTTTTTTGGGAAAATCCATGTTAATAATGGATTTGTGCTCCATCACCTAATTTATTAATTTAATCTTACATTCTTGCTTCAGTTTAGGAAGCCCATTTCAGATTGTTTTAGAGGTGGAATTACTCCATATGAAGTAGGAATTGGACTATGGAGAGCATTTGTTCCCCTCTTGGCCCTTATGTCAGGTTATGAAATTACAAAACTGGTTAAGTAGTTGAAATTAAAAAAAGCTCCAGAGTACTTCATTTCAGCAGAGGTCATTTGTAACAATTTAGGTTGCTGGGTACTCATTTTGGTTTCCCTATATCTATACTGACAACCATGCTAAGGTCTCTGATGATTGGGACCTAGTGTTGGTGATCCCAATCTACAAAAAAAGGAGAATATCTGTGGAGACTCTCAGTCATCCAGGTCATGATGACGTGGCTCTTTGAGCAGGCAGGCCTGGACTGAGGGGTGGGATTTTAACCAGTTTTAATTGTTTGTGGGGCGTTTT
>JANHFR010008459.1:191139-201368 GCA_032468015.1 Mimophis mahfalensis | reverse complement strand
TAATAATAATAATAATAATAATAATAATAATAATAATAATAATAATGATGATGATGATGATGATGATGATGATGATTGTCCCATAAGTGCTTTCTTTCAAAAGACAACTGGACTTTATTTGGTTGAATATGATTTGCTTCTCATCCAAGAAGCTTCTCCAGTTATAACTGAATGGTGGATAGTGGAAGGATTTATGGTATACTCCTTGCAATCATGTTGTTAGTCCCCTTTCTGAAAGTCTCTGAGACTACTTGGAGGTTTATCTGTGCCCTCAGGGCCTTCTGAATCCTGTAGTCTGCAACTTTTTTCTTCTTCTGGAAATCTATTCATATTCCCATATATTTGAAGACTGTCCCAAAGTGCATAGCTAAATGATTATGGAGATTCTCCATCTTTGGAAAGAAAGCACCTTTGGGACAACCATGACCTGGATGACTGAGAACATCTGTAGCAATTAAAATCTTTTCAGCTAAAATGCAAGCCCAGCTCCTAGATCAGTTAGGCTGCCACAGGTCATTCCTTCCTCCTGAAAGAGTTCAGTTTAAGTTTGGAAATAATGTTTTGCTCTGTTCAGATGTTTTGTTTTGCTCTGTTCTGAACATGGTGCCTAACTGTGAAGCTGGTCTATTTGAAATAAAAACTGCCTGGATTTTCATTTTCTGCTATTGGCATAATCTCTCTTTTTGCCAGCTGGCTTGGTCAGATGGAATAAAGGTTAATTATGACCAATAGCTTTCAGTCCTTTCTGGTGCCAGGCAATACAAGCCAAACTGCAATTTTAAGGAGTTTCATGGCCAGCCATCACCCTGCTAGGCTATGAATTTACACTAGCTGATTTCAAGCAGCAGGTCATTGATTTCGAGCAGATTTAGCAGTTCTACCTACCAACATCTTCCTGAGCACTCTGCACACCTTCTCCAACCAATCAGATACGTCAGTCATATAACAATTCCAATATTTAAAAGGGCTTTATTCTTGGCTAGATTCAATGCCCTCCCAACAGCTGTTACTGAAAAGGGGATACCAAAAGGTATCTCCATCAACCAGAGATTGTGTGTATCCATGTAGCGAAGGAATAATAGAAAAGACAGAGCACACTGGGGTTTTTTTGACCTTTCTATACAAATGCTAATCAGGAATTATTCTCAACATTCTTTATTAAACATCCTGATCATTCTTATTTGTTTTATCTTAAGTTGTAATTATCAGATCAATTTGATTTTACTTCTTTGACAATAGCTAAATACTATTTTACAGTTTGAATAGTGTTCTTGGATATGTTAGAACATGTTTTTTCTTTAAGCCTAATTAATTTTATTTTCTTATTTTATTTGCTGCTCTGTGACTGAATAAAAATTGTTTGATTGATGGATTTACACACTTTTTGAGGAATGGCCTCAGATGTAGTGGGAGCAAGATAACCAAAAGAAAACTTTTATTCTTACATAATATCAAAACATAATTAATTAATGAATACTGGAATATTGTCCATGCTTTCAACTTTGGAGTGAAAAATATCCAGTATTTGTATACTTTTATTTTATTAAAGTCTCTTGCCTCTGCACATAGAATACTTTTTCTCCTCATTATGTTGCACATGAATAAAATTTGTAAATTCTTAATAAACCATAGTCATTTTATTTGATTTTAATCTCTTATGATTACCATTCTGCAACAATCAAGAATATCAATATTGATTTAAAGGTCCTTAAAAATCTGGCTGGTTTAGAATTACACTGTGCTGGTATAAATAGCAATTTATTGCAACTGGATGATTATTTTATCTTGGTACACTAGGAAGAAAAGAAAAAGAAGAGATGTCCAGGCAGAAAAAAAATGTCTTGTTTTAGTAAATTTATAGCTAATTATACCTGATAATCTGATAATTTTCTGGAGAGAGTTTGCCAGAGGTTATCTGGCAAAGCAGTTGGAAAACTTTGGTAGAAAGACAGCTACCAAACTCTGGCACTACAAAGTTCCAGGAGTTTAATGAGCTTCCAGGAGTTTAATGAGCCTTTGAATGCTTTGAACAACTTTTTGATCTAGTCAGTTTTCATACTTTCAAAGTACTAGGCCAGCTGATTATTGCCAATCCTTAACAACTCATAGACATTTCAGAGCAGTTCGCTTATTGAGGTCTGATGCACTACCCTCATCAGTTATTGATGTAAACATCAAAGGGTTCCTTTTCATTAACACCTCTGCCCATGTGACTTCATGCCATACAGAATGTGCAACATCTCATTTGTATTGCATTTTCTTCAGAAGCTTACATGATATACAGTCCATCATAAAGGCATTCCAAGGCAGAGATAATGACTTGTTTATCTTCTTCCTACTGGCAGACAGTAAGGATACTGTTATGCACATGTAGCCAAATTATCTCTGGTTGCTATAAGAACAAGGCAGAAAATATTGTCTAACACAACTTCATTCCTCCCACATCTTTAATATTTACTCTTACTCTTACTCTAACCCTAACCCTAACCTTTTCCTTCTTCCTTTTTTTTTGCTATTTTTATTTTAATGAATTAAGGGAGATACTGTATATGAATATTTTATCTGTAACACTGGTTTAAGACCACAATAAAGTTCATACTATTCTATCATCACCTGAATTGCATAGATAGATAGATAGATAGATAGATAGATAGATAGATAGATAGATAGATAGATGAAATTACAGCACACCAATGCTGGAACCATTAGCTAGGAGAAAAAAAATATTCAGGATGCTGGATAAAAGAAAACAACTTGTCGCTGCCTAGATGTATTAATAAACATTGGGGATTTATTAAGTATTTATATTCATCTGCCTTATTTTTATTCCATAAAAAAATGAACTTCACAGAAAATTCTACTTCTTAAATTAAAAGCTATGGATTTTAAAAATACTGTTATTGAGCCAGGAAGTAGATGCACAGATTTATTTGGTTTCCTAACCAAAGTAGGAGTATTAAAACTGTTGTGCAGAACATTTTAAGTGGAATAAGGATGTATTTTATTGTTATCTAATCATTAGACAATTGTTTAGTGATCCCTTTACATCAAGGAATTGATTCCTTGTTACGTTTTGGATATATCTGTGAAGATATTATTGATATTACCCAGATAACGAATACTTTATATACCTAAAATGGCTCCTGGTAGAAAGGTTCATGGGGTTGTGATGGGTCAGACAGGACTTCACAACTAACAAGAAGAAGAAGAAAGGGAAAAGGTAGTTCTATTAACTTCCTCTGGGTAATTTTGTCTAATGTTTGTTGTTTAATATATTTTTAAATACCATAATGATTAGAAAGGTATCCATACTATTTTTTGCTTGCATACTCAAGAAATTGCCATGATCTATTCTCACTGGACTCTCCAAGCCAAAAAATTATTGTTACTGTGAATGCTTTTTTATCTCATCCTTTACTTTTGGATTTGTTCAAAATATTCCAGCCATGCAATGCACATAGTCCTTATCCATTTATAGTCTTTTGTCTGACCCAGAAGGCAATATCATAATGATGTATCTAGCTTTTTGACTTCTGATTGAGATTAAGGTATTAAGGGGTCACTAAATCTAATATAAATATATTACTTGTGATCTTACTTGTGATTGGTTTCTTGTTCAGGAGCTGGATCAAGAAAGCAATATTTTGGTGTTTTGTATAGGCTGTGTAATACATTTTGTTAATATTTACTGTAGTTCTTTCTATCTCATTCTCTGTCCATTTACTTGTGTTAGCCATATTATGTTTATGCTTTCACCATTTCCCTGCTAAATTATGGTCATTTCAAAAATTTCATTCCTCATTTGTGCACTAAAATGCTTCTGCAAAACAATGCTCAGGTCTTTTGCTATACCTTTCATGCATGAATTCACACATGTAGGCATATCGTGCATATAAGCATATGTAATTTACCTCACACCCACAACCCTATTCAAATATTATATGCTAAATAAAAATAAACAGAAACAGAAAGAAATAAGAAAAAGGACGGGTCTCCTGGAAACTTTTATGTATCAAGCCTAGTGAGGCCTATATTATATATTTATGCTATGTTGTACAGTTTCATTAACATTTTAAGTCAGTTTCCTTAACAACTGACTGCTTTCCTCTGTGCAAAGTGAGCCGTTTAAGCATATAAATGAGCATACCTTTTTAAATAATCTTCTAAATGAGACTCCCAGCTGTACAAAAGCCTGTTCAGATGCAGAGCAATGGAACCTCAATGCATACCTGACAGCGAATTTCTCTCATTGAATGACTGATTGTACAGGATGATAATTGCGTCTCAGTTACTGCTTTACTCTTCCCCTTCAAAAACTTACTCATTATAAGTTTCTTTAGAAATCTCATTTTAATTGTAATGTGTATGTAAATTTGATGTCTGATAAGCAACAGAATGATAGATTAATAATGGGAAAAGACTTGGTTGTAATAATAAATTTGAGATTATGGTTCCCGTGTCCTGGGAGACCAAAGTAAGAGGCTTGGTCTGTAACAGAATGTAAACTGCATCTGTAAGAAAATCAGATTACACAGAGATATTTGTATTATTGAGCAGGTAGCTGAAACATCCATAAGATTTAGATGTAAAAATGATAAAATACTCAAGATACTTCAGGTGTGAGGTTCTGTTATAATCAATCTGGTTTATAATCAGATTGTCTTTGAAATTTTCATGTAGGAACTGTGGAATTTATACCTCTAGCAAGCAGATGTTGATACGGATCAGTTAAACTGTATAACTGTATTATACTCTTACTGATTAGACTGTATTATACTCTTCATTCCGCAGAGTAAATGTCTTTTTAATAACCTTAATACTTTTCAATAACCTTAATACTGATTGTAAAACATGGTATGTTAAAATTGAAAGATTTGCCAGATAAGATTTTCAATCATGCTAAACGTCAGCATGGTGTTGCCAGTTCTGTAACTCTTAATAGCATAATAGTATCCTTTCCAAATATCTTGGGAATTTTTTTCATTTGGGTTTAAAAACACTTTTCAGGAAAAAATAACCTACATGTTATAGGAATGTTGGTTCAAATTTAATCTAGCATAGCCATACTGGAAAAGATCAGCCACAAACACTTAATCCAATATTGTTGTCAAGGCAGCAAATATTTGAACTGTAAATTAAGTCGTTACTTAATTTGTGGTCAGCTTTCAACTAATCATGGTATTCCTATTAGTGTTTCTCATTCAATGTTGAATGAGTTTGATATTATTCAGCTTTATAGACTACATTTCTTGTATGATTTAGCTCTTTTGTTGAATAATATTTTGAGAACTCTGTGCATTTAGTCTGACACTGTTTGCTGTCTGGCCTTTCATATTGTCATCATTCTCATATCAAATTTATTTGATGATTTTAAGATACCTGGGTACTATATTCACAGCATTCACACAGCATCCACACATTCTAATATATTAGGGATGAACAACCTTCATTTGTAGGGTTGCATGGGGTATTTCAAAATCTTCAAATTTTGTCATTCTAATTTGACAGAAGGGGAAATTATCTTGGTTTTTAACCAATCTGCTTTTGAGAGTACATTTCATGACATATCAAGCTGAAGGTTGCAGGCATCAGTTCATTGGCAAACTCTGATGATACAAGGAAAATTGAAAATAAAATTTCTATTCCATATGCTTGGAATAATGTCATATAGTTGCTTTTAAAGTATAAATATAGTTAATAATACCTGTGTATAAGGAAAATTGAATGTTTCTTTTACAGTTAAGATATATGTGGGATTTTGAATGTTACAACTTTAAATAAATTAAATCTAATTCAATAAATAAATAAGGTTATTTTGCAAAGAGCCAAAATTATTTATAGGAGTGGGAACAAATTATGTGATGGTACTTTAAGGATTTACACTGTTACAGGAACTGTTTTTCATATAAATTCTTGGACTTTGGACAGCTTATGCCTTACATATTGATAGGACAATTCATGTTAATATGATAATTTACAGAAGGTGTATCTGTATAACATATACAAGCTATTTAGCACTAGGTTGACCTGTTAAATAGACATGACTTAACTGTGCAGCTGATCCAAGCTGATGTAACAATATTCTAAGAAATTTCTTTGGAGTGCTGGTTAATCATGTAGGTGATTTTACAAAGTTAATAAAATATAAGACTCTAATAATTGCTCATGGGGAAGAAAAGGCAAATATAGATAGTTTGTATAAGAAGAATAAAAGGGAAAAGAATATGTTGCACACTTGTAGGAAAATGCAGTTTATGAAAGATGGCAGAAAAAGTAAACAGAAACCTAAAATTTTTGAGGGTATATTATCCTTTGTTTATTTCTTTTAGTTGGCTCAAATGTGAACTCTTCAGACAAAGGAAATTGAAGATTGGTTAGGCTACTTTTGCTACATTGAAAGATCTCAGTTGTCTCTCAAGCAACATTCGTAAATCCCCAGTGGGCATTAACCTGTAAAGAATAGTCAAGAAAGTGGTTTGGTGGGCTGACTGTCTTCCCTTTATTTTCTTTTTAATTTTAACTTTGGAAGTTAAACTGCAGTTTCAGCTTAAAGCTGCTGTGGAAAGACATCTTGAAGACAGGTCATGAATAATGTATAACTACTTCTGTACTTCTAATTGAAATAGTTAGGCAGAGTGTCTTTAACAAAAAGCATTATCTATTCCCTTGTTCATCATAAAGAAATAAAACAAGACAGTGACTGCTCAGCCTTAGGATGACTGAACATGAATCAATGTAATTTTGTTATCACAAATACTTTAATGCTAAAGTTTGTTGTGGAATTTTATATTTGATTGGTTAATGTTTTAGATCAGTGGTTGCCAACATTTGCACCTTGGTGGCCTGGTGGGATGGGAAGGAGTGGGGAACCAGGCCCTGGAAGAAGTGGGCCAAGGTGCACATGCATGTGCAGCTTGACTTGTGCAAGTTGAGCTCCGCGTGCACGCTGGCCCGCCGCTTGCATGGCCCATTTGCAAATGGACCACAGCCCGGTAGTGGACCGCAGCCTGGGAGTTGGGGATCCATGTTTTAGATAAAAAATAAATACTACAGATAACTGCAAGCAGTATTTTTCAGTTTAGGGAATAGCTAAAAGAAGGACCTAAATTACAGATAAATTACAGATTTGCGACTAGTTACCACAATTTCTTACTTTTTTGCTAGTTTCCAGCAAAAAAAATTCCCATTTGGAAAAATGGATTTCCATATAAATGGGTTTCCCTGAAAGTAGGGTGTTTGCTTAATGGCTGTGCATTCATTTATTGACTACTGGGGGGAAAAAAGGACATAAAATCAGGTGTGGCCAAATAGGTGGCTTGATTTATCAGCATGATGACTAACAACTGAAAATCTGGTCCCAATTATGCTAATAAGTCAAGGACTACGTGCATATTTTCTAAATTATTTTGAACCCAGGAGATAATGCCAGATTTTAAAAAGAAGTTTGCAAGGTTCTACAGAAGATGAATCTTTCAATTTCACAATTGAAATTGCTATCAAAAATGGACAGCTTTTGAATGATGCAATAATTATTATTTTTTCACCTAAGGCAAGGGTGCCAAAGTCGTGGCTCATGGGCTGGATGCATCATGCGCTGGCCATGCCCACCCACAGTTTAGCAAAGGGGGGGAAAGTCGCAATACATCACAAAAGAGCCTCGGTGGTTCATGGAGATAATGCCTCCTAAAGTACTACCAGCTGCCTGCAATTGAGTCCCACCAGGCTCAAGGTTGACTCAGCCTTCCATCATTTCAAGGTAGGTAAAATGAGGACCCAGATTGTTGGGGACAATAAGCTGACTTCGTAAAATGCCGTTTGGGGGGGGGGGGCGAGAGCCCTAATGGTCAGGCATATGCATGGAATGAGGGCTGTTGCCGAGCACATTGTCAGCTATCCTGAGTCTTCAGAGAAGGGCGGGTTATAAATGGGAATAAATAAAATAAAACGACAACGTAACTTCGTGAGTTTGATGCCCCTAACTGAAGAAATGAGATATTCAATATAATTTCCTTCCATATTGTGCCCATATTATCTCAATGTTTCTCCAGTAATATAAAACAAAATTTAGAAGCATCACCTTGGATGTTACTTGTTATTAAGTGTACTGAAAGAAGTAACTCTAAGATATGACCTTGGTATTAATCAGATTTGTCTCATGCCTGGATGATGAAGAGAGTCCTTTAATAACATTTTTGCTACCCTCCTCCCTAATGCACAGTGTGCAGATTCTACTTTGCCAGCTTGCTTTATATTTAAATTAACATATGGATGAGTGGAGGCTTTGCAAGGAGCATTGGTTTGATTACCAACTAAGCTTTTGCAGTGTTGAGTTTAATTGCTACTAAGCAGTTCTGTGGCATCTTAGCTGGCTATTGAAAGTAACACATTATAACTAGGTGCCTTTGTTTGTATACATTTGTGCTAGCAACAATTATTGGGCTCATGGCAGGCAGTGTATAAGCATACAGCATTATTTATTGGTTAAAATGCCATTTATCTCTCTATTTACTCCCCAAAGCCCCAAGGACAAGAACGTCTGCTCCTTTTGCAAATGGAAGGAATTTTGGAATTTTTAGCCAAAATAAAAGTAAACATTCATGATACAGTATATACTTTAAGTTTTCTACATTTTCAGTGTGATTAAAAACATATTGCAATCTTGATTATGTGAATTAGGTTGAGAAATGATAGTGATAATCAGAAAATGTCTCATAGTCCGAGAGAAAGAAAAACGCACACAGAAAGAGGAATTCCTTCCAGGATTCCTTATCAGTGGCCTAAAGTATAACAGTTATATTTACTTATTAATAGATAAAAAAGGTTTGAGTGACAGAAGCTGGAGAATTTATGTAGGATCTCCTTGAGAATAGTAACATACTGCATCTCCTCCAGCAGAGCTGTTGATTGACAGTTAGGCATATGTGCATGTCTGTGTGTATGAGAGGGGAGAGAAAGAAAAAGAACAAACTATATTTTCTGTATGAGGCAAATTCAGCAGCAGAAAGCTAAAAATACTTGGGGTACAGGAATATATTCATAGGGGTTGTGTTTTAGAAAAACGAGTTCTGCATGCAGGAATACTCATTATTTGCTTCCTGTATTTGTAAATAAAACATATAACCTTTGTCCTGTCCCTTGTACTTTTATTAGTGTCTTTATTATCAGACAAGGAAGGAAGACAGACTAACAGGCTTCTTTCTAGACTGTCCTGCTTTGACATCAAGATTGCCAGATGGTTGTTTCCCATACCCTTTTGCACAAGCTATATGCATAGAATATAAGCAGGTGCTATAAATAGACATTTCAAAATGCAGTATGTACTACTACTTGATAGTTGTATCAAGTAGATATTTGCTACTTGATAGTTGAATCTCTTGGATTTTGGAGGCAGGGGTCCAGGGAGCATTTCTTGTGATTGAACTACCAAGGCAGCCCCTTAAATTCTCAGTGATTACTAAATCCCCCTTAATATACAAGCTATAGTGTTCTGTCTGTCTGTCCCTGTCTTATTTTGGGGAGAACATGGTAGATAGACAGACCCTGTCTTATTTTCTTCTGGGCTAAAAATAAGCCCTGGGGCTTACTTTTGGAGGAACATTTTTTTTTCCACCTACAGGATGCAGCAAGCATGCGGTTTGATGGGAGTGGTAACACTGCTACTGCCAGCCCCATCTGCCCTCCCACCGTCTACTTGCTTGCAGCCTCAATGAACCAAGCTCTCAATATGCCCTGGCCTCTGCTCACCCTGCCTGCTGGCCTTGCTGCTGCTGGGACAATGGAGCTCAGGTCTTGCTCAGATTGGTGCTATGATGAGACAGAAGGCCATGCGGCACATCAGAATTGCACCCCCTGCCTCTGCTCGGCTGCTGGGCTTGTTGCACCTCTTGCTGATAGCCTTGTGGGAGCTCTTCACCTTCCTGGTTGTGCAACAGCCCTGCTGGGATGCTCCTGCCTGGCATGGGGCAACTCTGCCCAGACTGATGACCTGCATCCCCAATGCTGGCCTGCCAGCAGTCATGCTTCCCTGTGTGAGCTCTGTGGTGGTCCTGCAGTAGGAAGGATGGAGAGATTGCCCCTTCCTCCTTTGCACTCCCAAACCCCATCTTCCTGGCCACCGAACCCCCAGCCTTCATCCCTCTCACTGGAACAAGATGCACAACTCAATGTTACCCACGGAGACCTCCCAGTGAAATGCTTTGCTGCAGCTTCAGAGCAAACCTATGCCTTCC
>JANHFR010008459.1:168574-180006 GCA_032468015.1 Mimophis mahfalensis | reverse complement strand
TCTCTCTCTCTCTCTCTCTCTCTCTCTCTCTCTCTCTCTCTCTCTCTCTCTCAGGTTCTTCATGTAGTAACTGAATTCATCAGAGCAATGTAACCTTAGGAAATAAAACTGAGAGTAATTGGAAACCTCCAAACAGAAACATCAGCTTCTCTGCCTATTGTAGCGGAATGAGTTTAAGCTTGTTCACCCTCATCTTACCCAGAGTGGCTGCCAGACAAAACATCTCTTGGGGAAAGAAAATGGAAATGAAAGTTAGAACTGTCAACAGCATATCTGCAATTCCATTCATAGTGTTATATAGGTATCCAATGGAAATTGGATTTTTACTTCTGATTGTTGATGTTTGTCCTACATCAATTTTAATTACTGACTTTACAATTTCATTGGGTAGAAATAGTTCCTCAATTTGAACTGAGGGGTCCCTTGAAGTAATTGGTTACCTGAAGAAATTTAAACTGGTTTTATTTATTCAATTCATAAACCTGCCACACTCATATATATGATTCTGGGTAGCTCAATAGTAGTTAGTAATGCACCAAAATACAGTAAAGAAAATATAGATATTATAGAGCAGGGGTGTCAAACTCACGTCGTCATGGCGGTGTCACATGAGGGGATGTTTTTCCCCTTCGCTAAACCAGGCGTGGGCATGGCCGGCACATGATGCATCCGGCCCATGGGCTGGGAGTTTGACAGCCTTGCTATAAAGCAAACATACAAACCTATGCTAAAAATCATGATTTAAACCTTATTGATACAATTTGATGTAAAATTTTAGATAATCCTGCCCTGCCCTCCATAGAAGTCTGCTGCCATTTACATAATTTCAGTTGATCTGAGGTGACTTGCTCATTTTAAATTTAAATTATATATGATTGGAGAATTACTTCTCCTTTCACATAAATGCAGTAGCCTTTTTCTTTCTACTTGTTTTATTTAATATGCAGTCTGCATTTATTTTTCAGCTATGCTAATAAGGCTAGAATAACATATTTCTTACAAATAAAAAACTGTTTGAAGTGAAAGATAACAGTGCAGAAATCTGCCTTTCTGCATACACTAGATAATAGAACATCTTATGATTTTAAATTCAAGAATTAGAATGTTGAAAGCAGTAAAATACTTTCTCTCATATGTGTTAATAACAATATATATTGCTTTAATGGGCATACATGTGGAACAGGATGTATGTACACTTGAGATTTTATTGTGTACCACCCCAAGTTGAAAGTTATGTTTCCAAGTCATTTGTTTTGAGAATTGTAGCTTAGTTAGAATTTGAAATTCATATAAGAATAATTTGGATCTAAGATTAATATCTTTATAATTCATTAGGGCTTCACAAAAAAGAGGAAAGACAATATCAATTTCCTTTAAAGCAGTGAAAAATAAATCCCATTCAGAATCATGGTGTGATTTTACAAATGATAATTTCAACCAAAAAAGTGGCATATAATTTGCTTTATGCTAGTCTCTTCTCAATGTATCTGTTAAAAATTAGTCAGAGTATATTGCTGAGCACCTACTCAGTAGATTTCAAATAATTAGGCAAATTTACCGGTAGTTTCAAAAATTAGAATATTCATGTTTTATAATGGGCGTGTGTGGTTTAACCTTATGGACATTTGTGCTATATAAATAACATGTATTCTGTTTGAAGGCTTTTCATAAAGAGAAACAATAACAAGTTGGAAATAAATATCTCACTGCTTGTAATTATTCCTTGTATACAATTGATTGACAGAAAAAGTGATTATTTTGATGAAGTTAAATTGTTGTTTTCCATTTAAATAAAAGTTCAATCTTAGTTATCTATAAATTGATTTCACAGCTAGGGAACATGGGAGATAATTTTCATAGGACAGAGCTGAAAATAAATCCCAGTAGTTATTATTCAAAGCAAAAATCTCTTGCATACATCTTCAATTAGTTCATTTTCATTCAGTCTTTTGTTGACTCTATACAGATGTCCATATGGTTCTAAGGAAAATAGATAAAATATTTGTATGTGCTGGACAAGCCACTATATTCTCTTAGAGTTTTATTTAAATACTGAGGAACTCAGGGAGAGATTGAAGCTTTGTGTTCCAAGTTATATATATCTGTAATTTGTCTAATGTGTTTCCAATCCTACCACTTGCTCAGAAAGATGCTAAGGGTTATTGGGAGACCCGCTTCATTTTCCATTTCTTTCAGAAAGAAAGATTATTAGCTGTGGCAGGAATTCCAAATCTTCAGTCACTGAGTGTGGATTTTGGAGAAGAAGCTGTGGGTGCTTGATCATCTTTTAAAATAACATTTTGATCAGAAGAGGCAATGAGACAAATCGAAGCCACAAATTTATTTAATATAGCAAAAATTGTGTCTATTCTTTATAATCCACAAATTGCTGTAGTTTCCAGTTTGAAATATAGGACACAAAATGCTTATAATATATGTTTCCTAGAACTATTTTTTGAGGTGTGTAGATGCTTAAGTAAGCTTTCCTGTTTACATCACAGTAGAGTAGACTTTGAGCTCAAGGTGCTTATTCAACAATTACTTTGAATAACATGTTATTGACTGATTGATCATTATAGTTCTCCGTTTCCATATGTTTGACATTTTATTTAGAATACAATGCTTAGTGAGAAATAATTCCATTTGGACACTTTCTTGTAAAGAATGAACAAAGATGGCCTGTTTTATGATAGGCAAAACAGAAAGTTATATACTTTGAACATTCAGTGATATAGTTGATAGACCAGTGAAAGCATCTATACTTGACAAGTTCAAAGAAATTCACAAAGAAGGCAATGGATAAGGTGTTTGACAGGATCTTAGAGATTATAGGAATGTTCTTGGAAAAGTCATTATTCCTCTTTAGAAACCAGTCGGGGTAGCAAACATTGATAATGCAGTCACCAAGAATTGAATTTGACTCAGTGACACTAACTAATGAAAACATTGAAGTATAATATTTAAATTTGATGTGCTCTAGATTGTAAAATACAGTATCACAATTTATTCTACAAAAGCCCTTGTGGTGCTTGTTAGTTTAGCATCATACAGTTCACTAAGCTTGACATTTACAATATCCCAGGGACAGTGTATTCAGCTTTGTGAGAAAACTGTCTCAAGGTAACCAAATATATTTTGTACAATAAACTTAATATTTTATTGAGTTGACTTCTTAAGGTGGCCCATAATAATTATTGATTTAATCGTAAGACACAGAAAACATAATCTGCAATAGATGTTTGTTAATTTCTGAATCCAATTTAATATTTAAAGCTTTATTAAGCTTTAGGTCAGAATACTGAAAATGACTCTGCTTGGGCTAACTATTTTTGGAAACACTGTTTTCTGGTCTATAGTTTAGGCATTCATGCATATATATATATATAAAACCATATTACAATTAAGTTCTATTCCTGGGAAAATTTTCATGTTCGCTTCTGGAGTGGGTGCTAAAAATGTTTATGCCACTAAGCATTTAATGACAGGTTTAAAATAAGTTTTTCTTCTTTTCTGTTAGCATTTTTCTTATTTTTTGATAAAAGTTTTATGGGTTCTTATGTTTGTGCTGGATTGCTCTCTCTGTGTGTGCATGCATGCGTATATGTGTGTCTCTCTGTCTCTCTCTGTGTGTATAAGTTATAGTGTTGGACTGTTCTCTGCTTTTCTAGGAAGGAAAAGAAAATCAGTTTGAATGGAAATAAAGAATACATGTATTATAGATAAAAGTAATGTTAAATAAAACATTGCTATAAATATGTGACAAATTCCTTTTGTGTCCAATCACACTTGGTCAATAAGGAATATATTTCGTTGCATTTCATTGACATAGCTTTCTATAAAGTCCTCTTCCTATTCTGTCTTTTAATAACACAGGTGAACTTAAAATCAGCAAACAAACATGTATTTTTTGCTACATAGGCTACAGGCCCAGAAAATTATTAAACTTCTATTATCATATGAGGCTATCAGAATATCTTTGGTTAGCATGTGCTAGCCCACACATGGGTGACCAGAATATCATGTCTGAAAACAATTGTTCTTAAATAGGACACTATTTAACTAGGTTCTTCTCTTCAGTATACAGTTGGCCCAAACTTTATTTGGCCTCCAGAAAACCTGTAAAAAAACTGTATGTTTCTCCAGGTAGGGACCAGGATTAGTGGAGTTCCTATATAGAGAGGAATATGGAAGTGAAACCTGGGCACACTAACTAATCAAACCATTTCAGTGTTCAGTGATCATTTTTAATTGGGTTTGTTCTTTCTGTTAGGGATTTTGTTGTTGGGTGTGCATGTGTATGTGTAGGTTTCCTGTAAACCACCAAGAGTTGCAATATTCAAGTTGGATGGTCATTTAAATTCTTTAAATATATTATAATTTTATGTGAGATTAATTTGACAGCATCTTCAATTGGACCAGAAAGTACACTCTCAGTCAGTGAAGCTCATGGAGCACAGGTGTAACATGCACTGTTCTAGAAGTGCACACAACTGCTCATCCTGCTGCATTCTGTAGCAACTGAAGCTTCTGCATACTCTTCAAAGGCAGAATACATGTAGAGAGCGTTGCAGTGTTGAAGAGAAGTTTATGAGAGCTTTGTCAAAGTTTATAGATTGGGGAACAAACGGATATTGAGATAGAAATAGATACATTTTATTGAATAAAGTCAAAATTTGTGAGAACAGGAAGTGTTCCAAGGCATATTCAAAGGAGGCCTGCGGGCTGGATCCGCCCCACGAGGTGGTTAAATCTGGCCTGTGGGGCCTCTGCCAGCCAAAATGGCCGACAGAGTGCTGCAAGAGGACTGAATTGGACTGGATTACAATTATGTGGCCTCAAGTAAGTGCCTGATCTGAATAGAAAACAAGCAACATCCGATGTTTTTTCCCCAATATTTTTTGTTATTTTTCCCTTTACATACATAACTTCTTATGCAAACAGAGCTGCTTGGGCTTCATACTCTCATCTAATACAACATAGATTTCTATCACATTAATTCACAAATTATTCTTATTGTTTTTTTAACATCTCTTAATAATCACACTCTAAACAATCATTATATAAGACATTACTCCATTTTTTAAAAATCAAATTATATAATTGTTCCATATATATCTAATAATAAATTGCCATTTGTGGGCTTTATTATATAAATCAACATAGCTTCATAAAAGTATTACATTTAAATCTAAGCTGATATTAAATTATTAATAGTGTTAAAATATTTTAATTCATATGATTTAAACCAAATAAAAAAAAACAAAAAGAATTCTAAATAAACATTTATATATAATAATTAGAAATAATTAACTAATACCTTGCAATTTCTCTCTAACAATTCATTCCAGTTTTAATTCACTTTAGATTCATAAGCCATCCAGATGCTATTACTATGTTTCAAATTATTTAAACAAAGAACATGTGTTTAAACTATTTCTCTCTAATCCTTCTACTGTTAATAATACATGAGCTTTTATCTTCCACTCTTAGCTCAACTCATTATACCCTCCTAGCCATCATCTCTCACCCTCTCCGAGGCATTCAGTGATAGTCTTTTGGATTTGCTACCATGCTTCTCCGCTCATTCTCCTCTAATCAACAACTGATGGAATCCATCTTTTTTCTTGCAATTCCTCTTTTCCCGTCTTCCTCAGCAATGCACTTGCCTAATTTGCAGTTTTTTCATCAGTGTCAACCCTCTTGCATTATTTGCTCTCCACCCTTTCTTCTGGCTGTGTAGAAGTCCCCTTCTCCTCTCTATCAGCTTACTCAATATTTTCACCTGTAAGTGCTTAATTCCTCTTTTCTGAGCACCCCTTAAGTGCTGCACTGTGGCTTTAACTTGCTGCGCTAGATTCCGCTCCTCTGACCCCACCTCTGTCTCTTCTCCAGCATCGGGACCTCCCGCTCCATTTTCAGCCTCATTGTCATTTCCTGAGTCCTCCAACACCAGCTCAGACTCAAGTTCAATTAGCTTCCACAATGCAGAGAAATAATTATCAATAGCATCAAATAGGTTTGCTTCCATTCTCGCACTAGTTCCAAGGGATATTGCGGCTCCAATCTCTCTTTCCACTTGCTTAAAAGTCATTTTGCCTCATCACCATCAGGTTCAATCAGAATGCTCTCTTATCAATCTGATCATTTCCTCCCCGCTGCTTTGCTGCTAACAGAACTTTGAAGCACTTTCAGAGGTATCGCTTCCTGGGGTAATTGAAAAAAACAACAACACCTGTCTCGCCCACTGCCAGCTCTGTTTGGTTCAAACTTTCTTCCTCCTCACTGTTATGTCCAGAATGGTTTTGGCTTCATGGCAGCCATGCTGCCGCTTCATCTGCTGTTGGCTTCAGGGATGTCTAACTTGGGGGGGGGGGGAGATGTGGCTCACCTCCACCTGTCAAACTGTTCTCCTTCACCTCACCACATATCCAGGGTGGCTTAGACCCCTTGGGGGCCCTTGGGTGGGGAAGCCTGGAGGAGGTCCACAGAGGTAGCAGACCTGACAACCACCTTCGCCAAAGACCAAACCGAAAGCTTGAAGCAACATCCAATGTTAATACTACAGTTTAATGCCAGATTTTATATACTGTAGGTCCATTTAATCTATAATCAACAATCTATAATTGACAGCCATTTTTATTCACTATCCTGGAATTTTACGTCTACTGTTAAGTCTTGTATTGTCATGTTATTTCTGTTATTGTATTTTTATTATTAGTTGAATAATAAAAATACAATAGCATAAATATCTTTTCTGCCTGGAAAAGCAATTTACTGTTAAACTACGGAGTATAAATTTAGAAGTACAAAGTTTAGTGGAATAAGAAATAGTAGAATAAGAAATAAATGTTTGCAGTAATATCTGGTAGCAGAGATAGGAAAATAGTTATAGTAAACAACTGTGGAAAGAAGAGAAGGGGGAAAAATCCATCTTGTGCCTGTGTCAAATGTTTACCATGGCTATGCCCATCCCCAGCTACACACACACACAAACACACACACACACACACACACACATGGGCATCTGAGGTAAAACAATGTGGTCCTCAATGAAATCAAGTTTGATATCCCTGTTCTAGAGAGTGGCAAAGTTTTAAACATTTAATGGACAAATAGTGGAAGAAGCTTCTAGGAAAAAAGAGGGGCAAATAGTGAAAGAAACTGCTAGTAATGGAAATGAATCACACTGTCTAAAAAATGACTAACTGTATGAAATCCAAAGCACAAAAACCTACAAAGTGTACAGTAAATAGGACTGGGAGGATTACTGAAGGAAGTTCAAGGCATTCTAAAAATATCCTGTAAATGGAGCGAGAGAAAATACTGGCATCAGTTCTATGGCTAAACATCTTCCTTAAAGGCTTTTTGGCCAGTCAGTGTTAATAGAATGACAAAATCCGATGGCACTTTAGGCAAAAAATATTCAAAGACCAAAACAGCTGCATGTAATACACAACCACTATAAGAATGGTATACAATGAGATTGTACTTTGGTTAACCTTAGTTGTAAAAATAAAAAACCTACAGTTTTAAAATGAAAAATTGGTTGCTTTGAATAGTAGTATATTATGCTTCAAAGTATTCTTTGGGTCATTTGTTGTTGTTAGTTGCAAGTTGTGTCTGACTCATCACGACCCCATATATAATGTTCCTCCAGACCTTCCTGTCCTCTACCATCCCACGGAGTCCATTTAAGCTCATATCCAGCCACCTCATTCTCTGTCATCCCTTCTTCTTCTGCCTTCAATCTTTCAGGCTCTTCCAGTGAGTCCTTCCTTCTCTTTTGGCAGCATGCCCAGGCTTTCAGTTAGTATGAGCAGCTGCTCTTAGTTTCCCTCCCAGCTGCTGTGTTTGTTTTGGGGTTGACTTTGTTTTTTAAAGGGGGAATTGGCTGTTTTAAGTTTTCTCCATTGTTTTAGTGGTTCCTGGAACTGTCCTTTGGGGTGTACTTCCCTCACTCTTTTTGAAAGCCTGTAGTGATGGAGCACCCACAACTTCTGAAGACAAGCTGTTCCATTGGTTGATTGGTCTCACTCCTAGGAAATTTCTCTTTAATCCCAGGTTGCTTCTCTGTTTGGTTAGTTTCCATCCATCATTTCTTATTGTGCCTTTTGGTTCTTTGGAAAACAGATTGACTCCCTCATTTTTGTAGGAGCCCCTCAAATTTCTTGACAGAACAATTAATCAGTGGAACAACTTGCCTCCAGCGGTTGTGGATGCTCCAACACTGGAAGTTTTTAAGAAGAGATTGGATAACCATTTGTCTGAAGTGGTGTAGGGTTTCTTGCCTAAGCAGGGGTTTGGACTAGAAGATCTCCAAGGTCCCAACTCTGTTATTCTATTCTAAATATTGGAACAGTGCTATTTTATTTTATCATGAGTTGGGCTAAGGAGAAATTTCCTAAGGGTAAGACCAATCAAGTTGGCCATGCTCACCCAGTCATTCGGGAAGAGAACTGGTTGTTAAATTATTTGTTTCCTATAGTGGTTCAAATTAGACTACAGACCAGGAGTTTTAGTCCTGCTTTGGGCACAAAGCAAGATAGGTGGGCCAACTTGGGCCAGTCATACTTTTTCAGCCCTAGGAAGGAGGCAATGGCAAACCCCTCCAAAAAACCTTGCCAAGAAAATTGCAGGAACTACTCTGGACAGTGACTCAAAGTGACTCAAAAACTGACTCAAAGTTAACCCCTTCCCTCAAATATTTCTGGGGGCTTTTGATTATCTTCCATTTCTCCAAATATCAGGGTCTTCTCCAATTACTCTTACATTAACATTATATGTAAAAAAAAACAACCCCTAAGCATTATTAGTGCTTCCAAAGAACAATAGTTTTACTTTAGCTAATACTGAGTGATTTGTTCAGTCTAAAGAATTTCAAAATTTTTCCAGCCCCACATTCTAAGGCACTAATTTTTCTTTGCTTGGATTTTATAGTTCTATTTTCACAGCTGTATGTTATTTATTGTAAACTATAGCTTTCATAATGCATAGCTTTGTTATCAATTTGCTACCTCATATTTTAATATTTTGCCTATACTTGTCATAGTCTGTTTCACAAGTAGCAGACATTGTAAAATAAGACTGTTATTTATTTAACTTTAATGCCTAAATTAAAGACTATTTTTAAAAAAATTAAATAAAAATTTGGAGCTTAGAAAGATAAAGTCTGTTACTATTCAGCGCCTTCTCTTCTTGTTTGTATTGAATTAGATTGCTTGTTGGTATAATCTTTGCTGTCGTTTAATACTGAGCAACAAATTGACTTTTACTTTCTTTCTTACACCTTCAGCAGGAAACTTCTTAAGTCATCTTGTTTCTAGCTGTCATACCATAAACATATCTGTTAGTGTTTTCTCCCATTTTAATTCTAGAACATTGAATAATAAAGTCGGAAGAGACCTTGGAGGTCTTCTAGTTCAACTCCCTGCTCAAGCAGGAGACCCCTATACCATTTCAGGCAAACGGTTGTCTAGTCTCTTTTTGATGGAGCACTGACAGCTTCTGAAGGTGAGCTATTCTATTGGTTGATTGCTCTCAATACTAGGACATTTTTCCTTAGTTCTAGGTTGCTTCTCTCCTTGGTTAGTTTCCATCCATTGTTTCTTGTCTTGTCTTTTGGTGCTTTGGAAAATAGTTTGACCCACTTAAATTTGTAGGAGCCCTTCAAATATTGGAATACTGCTATCTTCTCTCCCCTATTCCTTCTTTTTATTAGATATATCCAATTCCTGTAACTGTTCTTCATATGATTTATCCTCCACCCTCCCAAACATTTTTTGTTGCTCTTCTCTGCACTCTTTCCAAAGTGACGTGGTTTGTTTTTCTTTACATTGTAGTGACCAGAACTATTCCCGTTCCAGATGATCTTGCTCAGGCTTTGTAAAGTAGTACTAGAGCTTCATGTGATTTTGATTCTGTCCCTCTGTTAACACAGCCTAGGATTGCATTGGCTTTTTTGGTTGCTGCCACACACTGTTGGCTCATATTTAAGTGATTGTCCACTAGGACTCCGAGATCCCTCTCACTGTTATAGGAATTAAGCCAAATTTCACCTAGCCTGTATCTATGCGTTGGTTTTTCTTGCCTAAGTGTAAAACCTTACTTTTATCTATGTTGAATTTAGTTTTTAGTTCTGCGTTTTTAGTTCAATGTTTTTCAGGGTATACAGTGGTAGCTTGAGACTTATCATTAATTGGTTCCGGGAGGTGCCAAACACATTTTTTCTCATAAGGAATAATATAGTGTGTCACAAGGCAGCTGACATCAACAAGTTCTAGCTTGTGTGTTGAGTACCAAATTCAATGAGTTTCAAAGCAGTTGAGTACCAAGATACCACTGCATTCTGCACTTAAATAAATAAGATGACAGTTTGCTACTTTAGCATGTTCTTTTTTCAGTTTACAACCATTTATTGTTTCACATGCCTTTATAACTGTTGCTTCTTGTTATTATACAAATTCTTCAATAGGCTAATGAGGACTCATTGCACATATATTTTTAGGATGATCTACAATTTGTTCTGGTATACACCAACCAAATAGCTTTGTATAATCAATAAAGCAAAAGTATAGTACTTTTGAAAACTCTCTTATTTTTTCATTATACATTATATGTTACCAATATGAACTATTCTGCTTCTAACTGATTCTAGCTTGTATATCTGGCAATGCTCTTTCCATTTAAAATTGAAGTCTGGATTATGTAGTCTTGAGCATTAACCTTACTAGTATATAAAATAAGTGCAATTCTTTAGTTGTCTGCTTAATATTGCGCAGTTTTGCTATTAGAATATGAAATGATATTTTGCATTCCCCTGACTGGTGCTCTGTTTTATATACATGCTTATAAATTACAAGTAGCACTTTAAATTCACTGTCCTGTGAGATTTTAAATGTTTCAGCTGCATTTTTTTAAATCAGTTCCTGCTGTTCTCTTCATAACAGCATTTTATTTACTTTACTTTCCAAACTACCTGACTCTACTTTAGTGATTAAACCTTTATATGTACATAGTAGTCCATGACTTACAACCCCAATTGACCCAAAAATTTCTGTTGCTAAGTGAAATATTTGTTAAGTGATTTTTGCCCCATTTTACAACTTTTCTTGCCACAGTGGTTCAGTGAATCACTGCAGTTATTAAATTAGTGACATAGTTGTTAAGTGAATCTGACTTCCCCATTGACTTTACTTGACAGGTGATTACAACTGTCATAAATCAGTTGCCAAGCAAATTTTGAATTTTGATCACGTGATCATGGAAATGCTGTCATGGTTATAAGTGTAAAAATCAGTCATAAGTAGGGGTTTAATGCCTCTTAAAGTAATACCAGCTGCCTGCAATTAGTGCAGCTTCGACTCCCACCAGGCTCAAGGTTGACTCAGCCTTCCATCCTTTCGAGGTAGGTAAAATGAGGACCCAGATTGTGA